>PVJN01017610.1:0-40323 GCA_004026805.1 Lasiurus borealis
AAGATAACATCTAGGCCTCAGTTGTGTTTCAGCTCCAGGCCCAGAAAAGCAGCAAAACCAGACAAGTGACACCATGGCTGCCTCGGCACCAGCTGCATTGACTAATGACTCCTGCTCTGGCACCGACCAGTCAGTGGAGACCAGAACCCTGAAAGAGCACAGCTGGGAAGCTGATGAATATTCTATTAAGACCCTCCCCCCGACCTTCCCAAGATTTCCACCTGCAAGAAAGAGATACATATGCTCAGGACAAAGGACCCAGTGCCTGCTCCCCCTCCAAGGAGCACTCCCATGCCATTCCCCCACAGACCTGGATCCCCCAACCCCTCAGGGACCCCATCAGACTTGCAACCAGGGGAGCAATGGGCAGTGGCAGCTCCCCCCAGGCTAAACCCATGAACCTGTCTTCAAGGCCCCCTTTTCTCCATGTGACTCTTCTCTTTGAATATCTCCACCTCCCATCCCGGTTCCTTTAAATAAATTCAATTTTCTTTATTCACTGTGTTAAATGGCTACTTAGCCTGCCCGTGTACCATCCACATTAACCTTTTAATTCCTTTTTCATCTGCCCCCAATTCAACTATTTTTGCATTTTGTTGCTTCATTGTTTTCACAGCCATCATTTTAATGATGGTATACACAATTCCCACAAGATACCATATTTAGCTGAGTCATTATGATACCATTATAATCAGCTGGTTATTAATAACAGGAAAGGAGCAAGGGAGGCCAGACATCATGGGCATGTCGTTTGGGCAGCTTCACCAGGAAGTTGCAACTTTGCACTCCCTGGGGGACCAGCCCATTCCCTGCAGAACACCAGGGGAGGGATCCAATAAAAGGAAGATAGACACACGCCCAGTGAGTTTTGTATGGTTAAGTTTTATAAAGTGGGGGTGACAGAGGGAAGGTACTTGTCTGTCAATCATACCTCAGGACAGAGATGGTTGGTCATTGCAAACACACAAAAATTGGGAATCCCTAAGCCCCTAAACAAAGGAATTTACACTCGTGTTGCACTTGACTCTTGGCTTGTGGGCTCCTTGCCCCTGCTTCCTTGTATTTGCTGCTATGGCCCTCGGCCATGTGGACCCCGCATGCAATGGACTAATGGACGGCAGTAGTAAACACAAGCTGAGCCTGCCTGACACTGGGCTGGACAGGGCTCTGCTTCTAGCTGTACCGAAGCCCCAGCTACACTTCTATGACTGGACTAGAGGAGAGGGGGCTTGGGAAACCCAGGGGTGTAATTCCACGGAAGTAAAGCTTTCTACAATATCTCATCCTTCCATGGGGCCTCCAGAAATTCTTATTCCAGCGGTACCCCCAAGAACCTTACTTCCACGAGTATCTGGGGGAGATGAGGCCCTCTCTTAACCTGTAACAATTTCCCTGTTGTTATTTACACTGCTGCCATTTTGTTGTTTTTAATCCTCACCCGAGGATATTTTTTTCCATTGATTTTTAGAGAGAGGGGGAGATATGGAGAGAAGAATCGATGTGAGAGACACACATTGAACACTCCCTGCCCAGGGCAGGGATTGAGCCTGCAAACGGAGGTATGTGCCCTTGACGAGGGGTATATATCTGGTCAGGTATGAACCCTAACCCTTCAGTCTATGGACGGACACTCCAACCACTGAGCCAAATCAAACCAGGGCTGCCATTTTTTTACTTATACATAAATCTTTGATGAACATCTCTGAGAACATATGTCTTTCAAATTTTGACTATTTTCTTAAAATATAGTCAGAAATACTGGGTCAAATCTGTGACTGTTCCTTTGGCTATGTGGCTCATTCTCTTATAATTACTTGTGACTCTAAATGCCCAGGATATCCTGCTAATATCTGCCCATCTTATCTAAAGGATGGGAGCAGAGATTTTAATACATCCTTGCTGAAATCCATATAAACTAAATACAGGTTCCTTGGTCTATGAACCTCGTAAACTTATAACTAGAAAATGCTTCCCACTTGGGGTGGTGAACGCACTATACAATATACAGATAATGTGTTACAAATTGTAACCTGAAACCTATATAATTTTATTAACCACTATCACCCCAATAAATTCAATTAAAAATAAAATTGAAAATGAACAAAAAAATTAGAAATACATATGTTTCCCACTTCATAGGGTGGGTGTGAGGATGCAGCATATTCATGCACAACAGCTTAGACAAAGGTCTAGCCTGAGCAAGCACTTGGTTGCTGTCAACCCTTGTTCTTGTTTTCACTGTATAAACGACACAAGAGTCATCTGGTCCTGGGGCTCTTTGTGGGGCCCTAGTGATCGCCACTTTGCTTGCCTCGGGGGTGGGGTGGGGGGTTCAGGGGTTAGGTTTTGTAAGATAATGATCTCGTGGCTAACGGCTTTTCACTGCTAAGAAATTCTTGTTTGTTTTGTAGGTTTGTTTCTTTTCAATACAGGCTCATAAGGAGAAGTTTGAAGTAAAAGATGTGGAGTCTTTCTCTGTTAGTTTATGGTCTCATATATTAAAAAGACACCTGTAGGTGGGTAACAGAAAGGAGACAAGGGCCCTGGCCCATTTGGCTCATCGGCCTGCGGATTGAAGGGTCCAGGTTTGATTCCGGTCAAGGGCACATGCTCGGGTTGCGGGCTCCATCCCCAGAGGCAGCCAATGATTCTCTTTCATCATTGATGTGTCTATCTCTCTCCTTCTCCCTTCCTCTCTCTGAAATCAATTAAAACAAAACAAACCAAAAAAGTCTGTGTGCTTACTCATCATTCTACCCTTAAAAATAAAGGAGACGAGAGAATTTGGCAGTTGTGTTTATTTACTTATACTAGTACCTTCGTTTCGAGAAGGACCTGAGGCATTTATAGAGCTACAAATACAACAGGTGCCACTAAATGCTGGCTATCATTAAAGTATTTTTTAAGATATATCTTTATTGATTTCAGAGAGAAAGGGAGAGGAAGAGAGAGATAGAAACATCAATGATGAGAATCATTGATTGGCTGCTTCCTGCACACCCCCACTGGGGATCAAGCCCGCAACCTGGGCATATGCTCCTGGCTGGAATTGAACCAGGAACCCTTCAGTCTACAGGCCGACGCTCTATCCACTGAAGCATACTGGCTAGGGCGGGAATAAAGTATTAACAGGACAGGAAATCAAATGATAACAGGAAAACGGTAACAGTAATCCAGAGTTGGGACACAAAACATGACATAAGCTCTGCTTTACAGCTGCTGAAAGTGGAGTACAGATCTGCTGACATTTCTAGAGGCTCACCTAAATTGATATGAGGCTTTCGAGAAAGTTCTGCAAATCCCCTTCAGTTTGTGTCATTAATATCCCCCCCTCTTTTTTTTGAAATTGTGATGTCCTTTGTCTGTCTCCAGTTTCCATGTCTCTTCTCCAAGGAGTCAGGTGGCTCTGAGTGCTCACTGGCAAGTTATCTCATTTTATTTCTCCCCGTAAGATCAGGAAACGGGGACTAACTCAAAGCAGCACAAGGTTTCCTTAAAATTTCACACCTCCAATGTTAGGTTCCAATTTCCTCTTACCAGTGTTTGTTAAAAACAAATCTCGTAATGCAAATAAAAACAACCATGAAATATTTTAAATCTAAGGCTATCGAATACAGAGTTGGATATATACTATGTACAAAAACAGGCATTCTCAAACATTATTAGTAAGAATACACTTCTGGCCAAGACCAGTTTGGCTCAGTGGATAAAGCGTCGGCCTGTGGACTGAAAGGTCCCAGGTTTGATTCTGGTTGGGGCATGTACCTTGCTTTTGGGCACATCTCTAGTGTGGGGCGTGCAGGAGGCGGCTGATCGATGTCTCTCTCTCATCGATGTTTCTGACTTTCTATCCTTCTCCCTTCCTCTCTGGAAAAAATCAATAAAATATATTTTTTAAAAAAAAGATGGTTAGAAGACTTAAAAAAAAAAAAAGAATACACTTCTGGCCATAGCCGGTTTGGCTCAGCAGATAGAATGTTGACCTTCAGACTAAAGGGTCCCAGGTTCAATTCTGGTCAAGGTCACGTGCCTGGGTTTTGGCCTCCATCCCCAGTAGGGGGCACGCAGAAGGCAGTTGGTCAATGATTCTCTCATCACCACTGATGTTTCTATTTCTTCCTCTCCTTTATTTTCTGAAATCAATAAAAATATTCTTTTAAAAATGTACATCTTTACTGTCTCTTTGGAGGAAGAAAAATTTGACTACACTGGTCAAATTTCAAAATGCCCACACCCTTTGACTCAACAAGTCCACTTCTAGATCCTACAGGCATAAGCACTCAGAGATGTGCACTGAAATGTTCTTCTGGGGGCGCGGATTAGGGAGAGAGGTTAACTGGGGAACTTATATGCATATATGCATAGCCCATGGACACAGACAATAGTGTGGTGAAGACTTGTGAGGGGGGTGTGAGGAGGAGCCGGTCAATGGGGGAAAAAGCCAACAAGAAACAAAGAGACATCTGTAATATTTTCAACAATAAAGATACTGTAAAGTTTTTTAAAAGAAATTTTCTTCCAGTAGCAAAAGACTAAAATAACATACATGTCCATCAATAGGGGAGTTGATTAAATAAATTATGGCATATCCACGTAATGGAATATTCATCAACTATGAAAATAAACAAAGCAGATATATACAAACTGATAAGAAACATTCTCCAAAATACGTTGGTGAAAAATGCAAGGGGGAAGCAAGTAACTATCATTTTGTGTTTTTCTAAAAAGTAACGCTTGTCCTAGCCAAGAATATGTGGTTAGAACATGGCCCCTAGGACTGAAGCGTCTCAGGTTGATTCTGGTCCAGGGAATGTACCTCGGTTACAGGCGGTTGATACGTTTATTTTACAGACAGGAAAGCCGCGGCCCAGAGAGGGTAGGCAACCCGTCCGAGGCTGCTCAGCACCTTAGCCGAGCTGGGACTAAACGCTGGCGGCAGGCCTGCCGACTGCGCAGGGCTCACACGCCCTCAGCCAACTTTCCTCCCGGCCACCAGCCGGCCGCGCAGGGAGGAGGGGAGCCAGTTCCTCCGCTGCACAGCCAGCCCGCAGGGGCCGAAGGGGTTATTCCCACTGAGACGCCCGCACCCCGCTCCTAGAGAGGCGCTGCTGTGGGCGGGAGCAAGCGCACTTCCGGCCCGCGCGGGGCTCCGGGAACCAGACCGGGTCGGCCCTGCTCGCGGCGCTCGGCTCCCGGCATCCTCGCGGGAGGCCCAGTCCCTTGCAAGGCGGGGAGGGAGGGACAGGGCCCTGGCGAAGGCACCCCTGCCCTCCCGGTCCCAACGGGGAGGACTCCGGGCGGGGGAGGGCAGGGCCGGCCCGCGCAAAGCCGGAGCCCGCGGGGCGCGGCAGAGGCGCGTCTCTGAACTTGGCCGCCGCAGTGCATTCTGGTCCTCCACCCGCCGGGCCGAGCCGGAGGCACGTGGCGGCGGCGAGTCTGCGGGCCGGGCGGCCGGGCGGGTGGCCTGTGCTGCCGAAGCAGGGGCTCCGCCCGGCCCTCCCCGGGCCCTCGGGCCTTCCAGAGCCCGGGTAAGAACGCACTCGCTCCCCCTCCCCTCCGTCCCCAGGGCTGGCCGGGCCGCCGCCTCTTTATTCCCTTCAACCGCCTAGCGAAGCCTGCGGCCTCATCCCCATTTCGTAGGCTACTTGCGGATAAAGCCCGTGTTACACCGGCTCGTCGGAGATGCCCGCCACCTGGAGGCGGGGCCAGGTGTTGGGGTGATGACTTGGCCCCCCCACCCCCCACCGCCAACTTCTCCCAGCTCAGCAGGCCCAACACCTGGGAGGTGGTTCCTCGTCCAGTTGGGACCTCAGTTCCCTTTCTCCTGCCTTCCCCTCCCCTCCCTCGTCTCTTACCCTCTGCTTAGCCTTCATCTTGGATCCAACCCATCTTTCTAGTCCCACTGCCACCATCTTTCAACCTCATCGTGACAAACTTGAGCTACTGTAGGAGCCTACAACCCCGCCTGCCTTCATTTCACATGCCACTCCCTTTTTCCACAAACCGTATTTGATCCTTAAAATCAAAACTGTGAGCTCAAGTCAAACTCTTGAACATGGCATTTAGGGCCATTTGAAACTTGATTTCAGCCCATCTTTCTAAGCTGGTTCCCTTGGTTCCCTAAGTACCTACAATTAGAAAATTTGTCTCAACTGGTCCACAAAGTTTCTTCTTAAAATTTGAGTTGATGCTTATTTTAAAATTGGGCAATTTCATTTAAAAAGCCCATTTTTCCAGCTTCCTTTGTCACATCAGTGGAGCTGGCAACAGTGGGCCAGTGTTCTTGTATCTAGAACCTGGTTTAAACTTGAGAAGTGGCCCCTGACCTAGGTCCCTGTCCCCAGTTTGCCTTAGTCTCTTCCAAGCACTCCTTGTCTCTAAACCTGAGGATCAGCTGATGCTTTTCATAAAATAGAGGAAGATTTTTGGCTTTCGTGTCTTAATATGGGTGGCGACAGGTTGAGAACCGCTAGCAGGGTCGCCTAAGACCATCGAAAAACACATATTTACATTACGATTCATGAAAGTAACAAAATTACAGTTATGAAATAGCAACGAAAATAATTTTATGGTTGGAGGTCACCACAACATGAGGAGCTGTCTTAAAGGGTCGTGTGGCATTAGGAGGTTTGAGAACCACTGCTAGAGGAACCCTCCCATGCCGCTAGATTACTGCCTCACAGCCTCTGTGAACTTTAGGGCCATATCTTTGCACCATCGCCACAGAGTAAATTCCATTCAACAAGGTCCATGCTAGTCCTACTCTGAAACCTTTCCTGACAAACAGCCATCTGACCAACCACCCATTCATCTCAGCATTTTTGGAGGCCATGTACTGGGTTAGATGGGTATGACCAAGCCACCACCCTCTCTCCTCCTCTGGGTTTCTATGGCTGTGCCTGAATTGATGTCTTACATGTGGTGAGTGATCAGTAAATAATTATCAACTGTGTAAGTGGCACAATCACAAAACAGCCCTCTAGTTCAGTGGTCGGTAACTGCGACTTGCGAGCCACATGCAGCTCTTTGGCCCCTTGAGTGCGGTTTTTCCACAAAATACCATGGCCTGGGCGAGTCTCTTTTGAAGAAGTGGTGTTAGAAGTTTAAGTTTAAAAAATTTGGCTCTCAAAAGAAATTTCAATCGTTGTACTGTTGATATTTGGCTCTGTTGACTAATGAGTTTGCCGACCACTGGGCTAGATTGTAAGACCTTTGAGAGCAGGGTTGCTCTAGCAACCAGCACGGTGCCTGGCACATAGCTGATATTTGGTAATGTCTGAGGAAATATGTGCCATGAGGGGAAGCTTCAGACCAGCAACAGATACCGAGGTTCAATCCTGCCCCACAGCTGGGAGCATCACCTCCCACCACCTCATCCCCAAAGCCTTTGAGGTGCAAAGGAAAGGAGAGGCAGCCCCAGAGCAGAGGCCTTACTCAGTTTTAAAAGTGGGGAACACTTCACAGCCACCTTGATCTGGAGGCTCTGTTGAGGATTCAGCAGAAGTCACATTCGGGACCCAGCTATGTCCATGTGACCTTGTGAGTGGAAACCCAACCTGGTTCTGATTCTAAATTCCAAGCTCTAGAATAATAATAGTTCACACACACTGAGGCACTCTCAGAGCCAAGCACTGCCAAATGCTTTGTATCCATGGCCTCCTTCCATCCTCACCATTGCTCTGGCATCAATGTTGTATCTCCTCTTTGCAGATGAGAAGGCTGAGGCTCCAGTGCCTGTGTAGCTTGCCTAAGGCTAATAGTAACAAGCTGAAACAAGAGTTCAAGTCCACGTGGACTGATTCTAGGGCCCCTGTGCTTAGTACTGTGTTCCTTCTGAACATCTAAGGCTGAAGAGGGATGCTGGGCAGGACCCAGGGATTCAGCTGTCAGCTAATTTGGGCTCTAGGCTATGTGCCAAGTAGTAAACCCCATGCAGATGCCAACCCTCAATGCCTTTTCACTCATTTTTTCTTAAATTCTGCTTTAACTCTCTACCTAAGGAATTAAAATATGTATCTTCAAAACCAAGAAACTAAAAAGTCCAAAAAGAAAAGGTCAGATTTTAAAGTCAAACTGACATTGTAACTTCAAACTCTTGACTGACAAGCCTGCGCTCACAGGAGGAAAGGCAGAGGGAGAGCAGCAGTGAGCGGAGCCCTCGTTGTGTCAGGACCCACAGGCTTTCAGATTTTATCTCGAGGGAACTCACAAACACAAAGGTAGTCTTGCTTTTCAGTGCAGAAGAGGGGAGCAAAGCTTTAACACGTTACGTTGTACAACCTTGCAGAATGATACTGAGGGCTGGTGCTCCGATCAGAAGCTAATCCAGGCTGTTAGGAAAGTGTTGGGCATCCAGCCTCCCTTCTGGGTCAAAGGAGCTGTTGTTGACTTAGGGAGTTATGGGTTCATCTCACCTTAGTCCCTCACAGCCCAGATGTCCTAGAACTCCTCTTCCTTGTATCCAGATTTTTTTTTAGATGGGCCCATATGAGAGAGAGAGAGAAAAAAAAAAAAAGGCCTCTTTAGCTCTCTTGCCTCCTAGCTATGAATTTGTCAGGTTTACAAAATACTCCTTTAAGACTCCCTTTTTATTAGAAAAGTGTGCCACACATAGTAGGTTCTTTCCTTCCTTCCTTCTTCCTTCAGTAAATACACATAAATGCTTACTCTAGGCTCTCCTAGGCACTCAAGGCAATAGTTGTGAACAAAACATAAAAATTAAAACCCCAACATAAAAATTTCTCTCCTTACAGAGGTTAAATTCTAAGGAAAACAGAAACAAAATAAGACAAAAGTGGGAAAGGGGTTGGCATTTTGGCTAGGGCAGTCAGAGGAGATTCTGAGAAAGTGAATTTGAAAAGACTTGAAGTAGATGTGTAACAGTCAACTGCGGGCTGCTTCCTCCAAGAACTCCAGCCTGGCTCAGTGGAGGCCCGGGGTTCGATTCCTGGTCATGGCACATGTCCAGGTTGCAGCTCAATTCCCAGTAGGGGATGTGCAGGAGGCAGCCAATTGATGTGTCTCTCTTATCAATGTTTATATCTCTCCTTCTTCTTTCCTCTCTAAACAATTAAAAAGAAAAAAAAAAACTTCAGCAGGAAGACAACCTAAACCGTGAGGAAAGCTACTCAAATACTATTGAAATAGTTTATTTTTTTTCAAAATATATTTTATTGATTTTTCACAGAAAGGAAGGGAGAGAGATAGAAAGTCAGAAACATCGATGAGAGAGAGACATCGATCAGCCGCCTCCTGCACACCCCACACTGGAGATGTGCCCGCAAGTAAGGCACATGCCCCCGACTGGAATTGAACCCGGGACCCTTCAGTCTGCAGGCCGACGCTCTATCCACTGAGCCAAACCGGTCTCAGCTTTTTAAATTTTTTTTATTATTATTTATTTATTTATTTATTTATTTATTTATTTATTTATTTGAAATAGTTTAGAAGGGAGAAAAATCACACATATTGAAAGTGATTCTTTGCCTTCTCAACAGTTCCTTTTGTGCTTTCTTGATTTTGCTCTAGACAGTGGCTCACTTCTCCAATCTCCCACAAGACTTACCTCTGTTGTGCCAAGTCTATCCTTCCCAGCTTTATCCCAGCTCCATCCAGGGTAGCCAGCATGAGGTGGCAGCTGTGGCAGCTGAGCAGGTGAGCAGAGGAACTAGTATGCATCCTTCAGTTGCATTGGATCCAGCAGAGTGTAAAGTGGTGGCCAGAGCAGGAGGTGGGCAACCCTGGGGCTGACACACCTGGAGATTTAGGAAGTGTCTTCAGGGGCAGATGGCTGGTCTAAAAGTGAGATGTAAATGAATAGGACTTTTTTGTTTATTTTGGGTCTATCTCCTTTGTGGTAAAATTCACATACTGACTAGTCTATTCACAGAGCTGTACAGTCGTCATAATTTTCAAACATTTTTATCACACCCCAAAATAAACTTCTTTTTTTAAAAAATATATTTTATTGATTTTTTTTACAGAGAGGAAGGGAGAGGAATAGAAAGTCAGAAACATCAATGAGAGAGAGACATCGATCAGCCACCTCCTGCACACCCCCTACTGGAGATGTGCCCGCAAGCAAGTTACATGCTCCTGACTGGAATCGAACCTGGGACCTTTCAGTCCACAGGCTGACGCTCTATCCACTGAGCCAAACCAGTTTTGGCCAAAATAAACTTTCTATCTATAAGAAGGCACTTCTTGCCAGGTTAGTGTAGCTCAGTGTTTGCATTGACTTGTGAGCCACAATTGGATTCCCAGTCAGGGCACATAGGCCAGGGTTTCAGGCTGGATCTCCAGTAGAGGTGTGCAGGAGGCAGCCGATTGATGTTTCTCTCTCTCATTGATGTTTCTATCTCTCCCTCTCCTTTGCTTTCTGTTATCAATAAAAAATATTTTTAAAGTCATTTTTTAATTTCCCTCAATTTCTACCCCACATTCCCAATCCAAATCTACATCACCACTAATGTTCTTTCTGTCTCTGTAGATTTGCCTATTCTGGACATGTCATATAAATGGCACATTTGGTTTTTCACTTTCCTTTTTTTCTTTTTTTAGAAGGTGGGTGGCCACTGAAGAATATTACAAAGGGGGATTGAAATATCAGAAATTGAGAAGCTTGCTTTGACCAGCTAGTTGTTGGTTAGAGCAACATCCTGATACACCAAGGTTGTGGGTTCAATCCCTGGTCAAGGCACATACATAAACAACAATGAATGCATAAAACAAGTGGAACAACAAAGCAATGTTTCTCCTTCCTCTCTGTTTCTCAATTAAAAAATAAATAAATAAAGTTGAGAAGCTCTTCCGGAAAGATAAGAGTAACAGAAAAAGCAAGTGAGGGAGATAACTTGCTTCTCTTTTACTTTTTTATTGCTTTGTAATATTTCTGCTTTGTAAGTTACTCCAAATGTCCATAGCATAGGAATAATAAATAAATGAAGTGAGAAATGTTACAAATGAAATGATTTGTTTTTGTCTCTGGAAGATTTCTTTACCTGCTATTTCATAATTATGTCTCCTTTGGCCAATGCTATGTGTAAATGACTGATCCTTGTATCAGGTCAGAAAATCTGGGTTCCCCCCCTTATAGAAGCAGCCTGACTTAGCTGCTTTCAAAACTTTCCATGAAATGAGGGCGGGGAGGGGTTTAAAGGGTAGAGGATTAGTCCACTCTCCAGCATCATCTTCTGAGTTGCAGACAATTAGCCCTTCCAGTATCTGGTGAGAGTCCCTATTTTATCTTTAGGTACCCTTCTAGACTTTTCCTGCCATTCCTGGGACTTGTGGGTAAAGAAAGTGAAGGAGGATGAGAAGGTAGCAATATGAATTGCTTACCATTTGTGTATCATGTCATACATTTGCAAAGCCTTTACACAGGGTGTCAAGGCTGTTTCATAGATAGGAAGAACTAGAAGGGACCTAAGATGACATCTAGCCCAATCCCTGCACACTGAGATGAACAAAGACTAAAAGTAGGATTTGACTTGCCAAGGCCTGGCAGCAGGTGAGTGCCAGAGCCCCAGCTGGTTCTGGGCTTTCTGATCCTAGCCATCACACTTGAAGCCAAAGCCCAGAGACAAATGGAGAACCGAGCCTGTCAGACGGAGCCGACTTCTTGGAGATCTCTGTTGAGTCCAATCCCTCTTTCCACAGGGACTTAGACAAGTTGCCAGCCCCGGACCGAGGTTATTCAGAATTTACTGGACCTGGATCCAAACCTCTAGACTCGCACGGCAGCCTGCATGCATAACCAGGGGTCTGTGATCACAGGGAAGGCAGGATCAGAGATAGCTCTCCCTGAGCCGGGCCGTGGGGATGCCTCGGCAGGACTCAGGTGTCCCAACCTCGGAGATCCCTTCCCCAGACAGAAACCACCAGGTCCTCGAAACCTGGCGCAACCGTGATAGGGGCGGGACGTCCGCGCCCTCGCCCCGCCCACTTTCCTCTAGGCAACTGAAAAGCTGTGCGGTGTCCTAGGCAACATATCTAGCGTCACTTCCACCGGCTAGATTTGCTGCGTCCCGCCCCTCTTGGCGTAACTAAACGGAAAGTGAAGTCCTTTAAGGGGTAGAAAGGACAGATATTTTGATTGGCTGGTTTGATGAGTCAAGTACAATCACGGGCGTGTCTGGGGCTGAAAGAAAGGCCACTTCGCCCAGGTTAGGCTCGGTGAGGGCGGGATGTACACTTTTGAGAAGCTGAGCAGAGAAAGGACTTAAGTGACTGACAATTCGGTGTTTCCATTTCAAAATAACGGTTCTCCTAGGTGTGGGTAAAGATAGTGGGACTCCCAAGAACCCTTGGGTCCCACCATCCAATATTGTTATATTTTATCCATAGTAATATTGTGAAGAATATGGGCATTTAATGTTTAAAGTTAACGTTTATTGAGTGGCTTTTGTGTGCCAGACACGGTTCTAAGTGTTTGGGCTCCATGAACAAAACAAAGATTCCTGTCTTATTGGAAGTTTTATTCTAACAAGAGGAGGAAATACATTACGTAGGCCATGGGGGTGAGGGAAAGTAGAGCAAGTTAAGGTAGAAGGAGAGTGATGAGAATCATTGATTGGCTGCCTCCTGTACGCCCGCTACTAGGGGTGGACCCCGCAACCTGGGCATGTGCCCTTGACTGGAATCAATTGAGGGACCCTTCAGTCCGAAGGCTAATGCTTTATCCACTGAGCCAAACCAGCTAGGCATGACTTATAATTTAAAATAACCATGCTGACTGCTGTGTTGAGAATCAATGATGTGTGTGGGTTGGGGGGTGAAAGGCAAGAATAGAAGTAGGGAGGCCTGCTACGTTATTGCAGTAATGCATGGCACAATGTGTAGGAGATGATGGTAATTTGTACTGGGGTGGCGTTGATGGAAGTGGTCAGATTCTGAATACACTTTGAAGATAGAACTTATGTTAAAGCGGGGAGGGAGCAATAGATAGAACTGCCTATCATAGTGGAAAAATTAGCCTTGTTGATGAAACAATGCAGCTCCCAGGTACTGTATTTGCAATCCTCAGCCCAGGTTACCTGTAATCTTATTCCTGATCTGAGTCCTGGCCTTCAGCCTCAGCAACTCCCATAGGCTCACCTAAACTGTATCCAGCTTTCTGTAACTCTGAAAGGAGGAAGTCTACCATTGCCAGCATAACAGAAAAGTTAACCCTTTGTACACCATAAACATCTATGGACACTTTAAAAAATCATTTTTTTGTGAGAATTTTCAACTGAAAACATTCAAGAACACCCAAATTGTAACATACTTATTTTTATAATATTCATTGCAAATTTATTTTTTTTAATTAAATTCAAAATATCCTGGTATGTGGGGTGGTTTCCGTTGGGACGCGTGGCAGTTAACTGACTGAGCAATATAGTTAGCAGGACTCCACAAGTGGCGATCATCATTGCAGTCTGATGCCACGGCCATGAGAAGGTCTCTTCTGGTTCCTATCCTGTGATGTTTTAGGGCACAAGGATGGTCAGTCATCCTAAGGAATAAGGCCCCCAGTACTGTTGGCAGGGACATAAGACTAAGCAGTTACCTCACATATTAGAAACCAATCAGCTGGCAGCTTAGTACATTCATTGCTACGAGAAAGAGTGAAATTACCAGAACAATACATTCCATAGTTATTAGATTCTGAAAGACAATAACCAGAACACTCACCACGGGAAACTACTGCAATAACCTTCAGAGACAACATCCCTGCATCCTTTTCTCAGACAGTGGGTCCCCTTGTATAAAGGTTCCATCTATGACTCTCTTCCCAAAAAAGATTAGAATGAGTACAATTCTGTATAATACAATCAGTGTCCCAATTCCTACTAGGCAAGATGCAAAGGTCAGTTCTGCATCGGTTCCTTCTGAAAGGCACAAGTCAGAGATGTTAAGAACATTTTTTTTTCTAACTCCACCCAAATATTTTCATCTCTTCTGAATGGAATTAGTTTTCCTTCAGCCAGACCAGCTGTGGTCAAGAGTGCAATTATAATGAATGCTGCCTTTGAAAGATGATCTTGAGGTGTTCCTTGGGTTTGGTCTCCCATTCTTCCTCTTCAGCAACTTCTTACTCTCAAGTGATGGATTCTTGCCAGCTTCAGAGCAGTTAGAGTGGTGAGAAGCACGCACCAGGGTCCCCTCCATTTTTCCTCCAGCTGATTGTCTGACCATCCAGTTTTCCATGTCTTTTAAAAAATATATATTTTATTGATTTTTTTACAGAGAGGAAGGGAAAGGGATATAGAGTTAGAAACATCAATGAGAGAAATATTGATCAGCTGCCTCTTGCACACCCCCTACTGGGGATGTGCCCGCAACCAAGGTACATGCCCTTGACCAGAATCGCATCTAGGACCCTTCAGTCCGCAGGCCGATGCTCTATCCACTGAGCCAAACCGGTTGGGGTCAGTTTTCCATGTCTTGAGTAGAACTCTGTCTCCTGCTTCGAAGGGATATAGCGGGCTTGTGACAGAAAAATCCTGCACATGCCAAATCATTCATTACACTCAGTGTTTAAGATGCTGCATATCATTCTTAATTTTAAAGATTTTTAAAAAAATATATTTTATTGATTTTTTACAGAGAGGAAGGGATAGAGATAGAAAGTCAGAAACATCGATGAGAGAGAGACATCAGCCACCTCCTGCACGCCCCACAGTGGAGATGTGCCCGCAAGCAAGGTACATGCCCCCGATCGGAATAGAACCTGGGACCTTTCAGTCCGCAAGCCGATGCTCTGTCCACTGAGCCAAACCGGTCTCGGCTCATTCTTAATTTTAACATCATGATCTACATATACATCTTCTGTTCCTATAGCAGCCTGGAAGGGTCACCCATATACTACTATGTTTTAGGGACTCAAATCAATCCCGCTTCGGGGAGCTATTCTAGTCCTGAGCAGGGCTATTGGCAATACCGATCCCAATGCAGACGTGTCTTCTGACATAGTTTGGCTATATTCTTCTTTAAGGTCTGGTTCATTTTCTCAACCTTCCCTGAGGCCTGTGGTCTCCAGGCTGTATGCTGCAGTGGGTGGCCCTTAGAATCAGAGAACCCCACGTCCAGTTCCTTTCCTCTCATGCACATACAGATGAAAAGGTTTCAACAGATTTAGGAGGCCCAAAGCAGAGCCTTTCAGGTCTCAAAAGTCCTTCACATTCCTTATCCAAGTCCAAGTCTCCTCTGGCCCCATTAGAGCCTCATACTGGGTCTCAGTATGAGTCCAAATGAGGCAGCACCCAGCATTCTCCCAAATCCTCTCAACTGCCTCCTGGTCTTCGGGGGGCTGCACCTGAATGATAGTGTCCTTATGGCCCCCTGTTAAACTCCGGTTGCTAGGCCCCAGGAGAAACCCCAGGAATTTGATGACCTGCTTGCAAAATCTGAGATTTGGGGCCAAGACCTTATAGCCACAGCTTGCTAGGAGATTGAGGAGTCTGTAATGTTTGTCAAACAGTGCTCACAGATCATCCACATATTGTGGCGAAACTCCCTTCTGAAACTGTAGCTTTTCCATGTCCTTGCTTAGCATCTCCCTGAAAATAGTGGAGGAGTTCTTGAACCCTTGGGGAAGGACTATCCAACTGTACTGAATCTTTTTAAAAATATATTGTTTAAAGTTTTACATATGTCTCTTCACCCCGACCCCCAGCCATTCCCACCCCCAGCAAGCCCCCACTTGTACTGAGCCTTAGCCAGAGCTCTGGGTCTTGCCATTCAAAGGCAAAAAGTGGCTATGAAGCTGGGTTGACCAGCACACAGAAGAGAACGTCTCTGAGGCCCAGGACCCAGGACTCATTGCCTGTCTCTAGGTAGCCCAGGACTTAGCGTGTCAGGCTTGGGCACAGCAGGATGTATATACTGAGTGACTTCATTTATAACCCTTACATCCTGGGCAAACAGGTATTCCTGTTTAGGGTTTCTTTACTGGCAATATAGCGGTTTTGTAGGGCATGGTCGAGTTAGACCAAATTTGAGGAATTTTTGAATCCTGGCCTCCTTTTTCAAGGAATGCTGCCACTTGGGGGATCTTTGCCCGTGGTTTCAGTTTAACCTCCAGTTTCCCTTGAGTGCATACTGATGGCTGTACCCCAGCCTCTATTTTAGCTGGGAGTGGGCTGGTTCTCACTTACCTTGATCTTGCACAGGAAACTGCCAGGCATGTTCCCACGGAACCAGTAGGTGTAGCTGTTGTTCCTCCGGGAGGAAAGTGTTCGCAGCTTAGAGAGCTATTTCTCATCCCAGGAGAGGGATGGGCCTTAGGAATGTATGAGTTACCTGAGCCTCATACATTTGGCTCCAAAGAGGGCCACTGCTCCAGAGTTTCAGAAAATCCCATCACCATCACTGTTTGGGACAAAGATTTGGTTAAAGTGTGTGGGTGATGGGACCAGCACCAGGTGTCAGACCAAACCTGGGTGCTGCAGCCTCAGTACTTGGGTTCTGGTTAGGAAAGAATTCAGAGCCAAGACCCAAACTGTAAAAGAACATCTATTTGGTAAATCACAGGAGTAGAAGAAATAATTCCTAGAAAAAATGGGCTTAGGAAACAAGTTATGGAGGTAAAGGAAGGGCTCTAGGAGTTTGGAAGTGAGGAAGCTAATGGGAAGGTGCCTGGGGCAGGGAGGGCGAGGGTAAAGGGAAAGGAAGGGGTGTGTTCCCAGAAGGGAGAGCCGATGGGGTCCTGTGTTTTAAGGGGGGCGGTTTAGGGGTGGTCCCCAAAATCTCAACAGACTATCAGCAGTTTTCTAGGGGTGTCCTTTCAGGGTTGTGGTCTCTACCGATGGATGGGCTGGCACAGGGCCAGGTGTCATTATTCAATGCAGCTGGGCCTGATGTCAGTTGTGGCTGGTTTTGTTGCTTATCTGAGCCTGGAGCTGAAATTAAACTCAAGGCAAAGATTTTTTTTTTAGGGAGGAAAAGTCAGGGGTCCAAACTACATGATCAGCGATAAAGCTGGGGAGTGGAGGAAGTCACCCTGGGGCAGGGTTGTCAGTTGTTAGGCACTTGGTGATCTTCTGTACCTGGCCCACCAGTCCTTGCTCAGCTACTGTCCGTCTAACTGCCTACAACGAAAGGGGTGTTGACCCTTTCGTTGGTGCCCCTGTATTAACAAAAAGTCTACTGTTAATGTTACCTGAGGCTCCTGGCAATCCTCAATCCGCAGCCAAGCTGGCCTCCTTGTTTAACATGAGGGTGGGAGCTCTTTGTCCTTTGACTTTGCTCTCCCCGAATATCTTCTCTCTTGGGGCACTCATTCTTCCAGTGCCCGGCCTTTGCAGATGCACACTGAGCAGGGGACAGGGGCCCTGCTTGTCTTTTCCTTCCTTTTGTCCCTCTCTGCCTTTGGCTATTGGCCAGCTCTACAGAGACAGTGGCTGTTGGTTGTTGTTGTTGTTTTAATTTCCCTCTTGTTGTAAACAGTATCAACCAATTGCCAGTGATTCATTCCAAGTGCCCCATCTAACGCCTACAATTTTTTTTTTCTAATGTCTGGAAGACTCTGGCTAATAAAAGTCCAATTGACCATGTGACTCTTTTCAGCCTTGAGGGTCTGTGCCAGGGTATTCCCTGTGCACCTGAAAAAGGTGTTCTTGAAAGGCAGAGCAATCCTCACCTGCCCTCTGCTGAACTGCCTGCAGGTTTAGACTCTTTTGCTTGGGAATCCCTCCTGACCCCTTAACAGTGCATCTCTTATAATGTTCAAGCCAAGACAGTCCCTCATCATTGGGGTCCCAGTTGGGCTCAACTGGAGGAATAGCTTGGGCCGGGTCAGCTGTATTTGGGTCCTCCTCATGGAGCCACTGTGCTTCCTCTCAAGCTTTCCCAGACACTAACCTCTCTATCCCCAGTTCGGAGGATATTTAAGAGTGCCTGTACATCAGCTCAGTTGGGGTTATGAGAGGTGAATACGGACACAATCAAATCCGTGATCTTAGCGGGATCATCCTGGTAGGAGGATTGGAATGTTTCCAATTTAGCAAATCCAAAGTGAAGAAGACTATCGACCCAATAATACCCTGCTGGGTGCCCATTCTCAGCGGCTCCCACCGGTATATGGTGGAGAGGGAATTGCCCTGCTAGGGAAGTAGCTCTATCCCTTCCAAATTCAGTTCCCAGCCTTGTTCTAGAGGGAGAGGGGTGACCCTCTCAGGCTCATTTTCAGTGCCCAGTGGCCCAGGATAAGGAGGGAGCACTTGGAGGAGGTTGTCTTCCTCTTCCTGTCCCTCCCTCTCCTCCTGCTCTCTACCTTTTTTGTATTACAGGTACCGCGTCTTTTCTCTGAACCATCAACTCAGCCCCTTTCTTATTTTCTTTTCAGTTAGAATTATGTAAAGACATAAAGGCTTGAACATACAGCACTCCCCCCATTTCCCCAACCTCTGACAAAACAATTCTAACTGTAATATAAAGACCCATTTAATGGCCACCTTTCCCCGGAATCTAGAACATATACTAGTATAGGCCATGGTCGGCAAACGGCAGCTTGTGAGCCACATGTGGCTCTTTGGCCCCTTGAGTGTGGCTCTTCCACAAAATACCATGTGCTTATTTTGTGGGCGAGTCTATTTTGAAGAAGTGGCATTAGAAAAAGTTTAAGTTTAAAAAATGTGGCTCTCAAAAGGAATTTCAAGCGTTGTAACTGTTTATATTTGGCTCTGCTGCCTAATGAGTCTGCTGACCACTGATATAGGCCAAACAGTATTACACCATTTTCCTCTCTGTCACTGGTGGATAAAGGTAAATAGCCCAATCCCCCAAGATCTGTCCTAATGGAGTACCTTTTTAGATGGAGCCACCAGCATCCATTCTTAAACAACTTAAGCAAGATTACAGGCAGCCCTGACTGGTTTGGCTCAGCCTGTGGATTGAAGGGTCCCGGGTTTGATTCCAATCAAGGGCACATGCCGGGTTGCTGGCTCCGACCCCAGTGGGGGGAATGCAGGAGGCATATAGTTCCCGTAAGACATCTGAGGGGTTTGCACGTCGCAGCCATCACAGCGATCCCATTGGCAGTCTGGTGGGTTTTGCCTTTAACTTGAGGACTGAGACCTTTCGCTACTGAGATGGGACTACAGCAGTGATACCCACCAGGCGAGGCTGTGCTGAAAGGCCATATTTGGCAGCCAGCGTGGCATTACTTTGTTTAGATCCATGTCTCTCCCCCGTTCCTGGTCTTCAGTTAGGTATTTAATAGCATCCACGGTCAGCTCATTAGCTCAGCTGGGCCGAGCGCTCCTTGCCACTTCTGCCTCATTTCTCCACTGTCGAAGCTGCTGTAACATCAGAAAATGTCAATGGGTTTAATGTCTTATGAACGATATATGAAAAAAAAAACACGAGAAACAGTTTTATTGGGAATATTCTAACATTTTCTGAACAAGAATAAAAAATAAATTTATAGGGACATAGAAGATCTGAACATAATTTTTTTTTACCCTGAAAACAAATAGTATACCTCCAAGTTTCATGAACAGTGAAACTTTTCAATAAATAGTAAGTCACAGAAAGTATTTTGGTAAATTTTGAAAAGTGGAAATTCTAGAAGTCAGTCTCTGATCAAAATGCAATTTAACTTACAATAATATAAAGCACACCACTTAGAAACTGAAACACACAAATAGTATTTAAAATTACCCTTAGGACAATAAAAAAACTATATAAAAATAGGATATAGTCAAAGCTGTCTGCAGAGGTAAAATTAACAGCATTAAATGTTTTTAGTCTAAAAAATAAAAGTGAATTAAGCATGCACGTTGAGATTTTGAAGAAGAGTGTAAAAATGCCCTCCTAGAGGGAGAAAGGGAAGATTTGAAATAGAAACAGAAGAAGCAAACACACAGATGCCTAATGGCAGGAAAGATGTACCCTCCAGCCCATAGGCAGAGCAGCACACAGCCAAGCTTCACGTGAACTTGGTCCTATGGCATGTGTCCTCAATCCTCCTGTTCTCACCACTCATTGTCTACTCCGAAGCTTCAGCCACCTTCCACTCCTTTCTCTAAGTCAGCACCCCAATTATACACACTGGGCATCTGTGGTGGCACTACATTCTTTCCAACTGTGACTCCCTTTCTACGAGATTTGAGGTCTTTATGGCAGGAAGTATATCCTGATCACCTCATATCCTCAGATCCTGGGCTGTGGTGGGTCTTTAATAAACATTTGCTGAATGAAAGAATGAGTTGGATAGGCTCAAACACTGATTCTTGAGTTGCATTTAGTCCCTAGTTGCTTCTGTTTCCCCTGCCAATGCCATGAAGCCTGAAATGAATTGTTCCAACACTAAGGGGACTATGAAAGATCTGCCTGACGAGATATTTATGCAGCCAGTAATGATTGTGTTGGCAATGTCAATAAAATACAAGAAAGTGGGGCTTTGATTTTTTTTCTTGTTTTCTCTTTTTTAAACATTTAAAAACTTTTTTTTATTGATTTCAGAGAGGAAGGGAGAGGGAGAGAGATAGAAACATCAATGATGAGAGGGAATCATTTATTGGCTGCCTCCTGCACGTCCCCTACTGGGGACCAAACCCACAACCCAGGCATGTGCCCTTGACCGGAATCGAATCCAGGACCCTATAGTTCGTAGGCTGACACTCTATCCACTGAGCAAAACCGGCTAGGGCCAAATCATCTTTACATGGCCATCAGAACAGTCTTTCTAAAATTCATCTCATACCCTGTCACTCCTCTGCTCACAGTTGGAGCAATAAGCAAAGATCCTGTAGAAGGTGGCATTTGAATGGGGCCATAAAGGTAGAGAGGACTATGATTCCCCACAGTCATCAGGATTTGGCCTTACATTCCAGGATCCTTGTGATCTGGCCCTCATCAACCTCTCTCCATTGCGAGCTACCATATCTCCAAGACCTTCAAACAGCGAACTCCCTCAGGGTTCCCAGTCTGGTCCCTCTCTTCTCACTACACTTTTCTCTCCTTACAGCATTTTATCTGGGACCATGCATTCAACTCCTGCATTTTCTTCTGGTCTGGACTTCTATCTCCAACTCTAGGCTTTCCTTCCCTGGGCACTGGTTTTCCTCTGGCACCCAGGACCCAGGCGTTCACTCCTGCCAGAGTCTGCCACCTTCGTCTTTGCTGCAGGCTCTGGCTGGCGCCTGCAGTCTTTGTCTTTGCTGTGGCTAGAATGCCGCTCCTGTAGATCCCTTTGTCCCCCCATTCCCCGCCCTCCCTCTCATAGTAAGCATCCTGCCCCACCCGGGTCATTTCAGGCCTGGAGTAGCTAGGCGGCTGCCATTTTTCTCTTTCTAATATGCATATTCCTTCCTCCTCCTGATTGGCTGGTGGGCATAGCAGAGTGATGGTTACTTTGCATGTTTCTCTTTTATTAGTGTAGATTGTCTACTTGACTTAGATGTCAAAACTATCTCAAACTGAATCGTCCAAATAGAAATCCATCCCACTGACCCCCATACACTGCTTGTCTTCCCAGGGCAGTAAACATCCCACCATCCCCCAGCCACTCCAGTCATTCCTGATTCCTCCCTCTCTGACCACTCACACAATCATTCCACCACTTGAACATCCATTCATTTCTTCCATCCTATATATCACAGCCCTAGTATTAGCCACATCTCCCATCTGGCTGCTCAAGAGCTCTCTAATAGGTCTCCCTGCTTTCTTGCCTGGGCCCCTACAATGCATTCTCACACAGCACTCATATGTAAAGTGAATCATGCCACTCCATTGAAGTTGGGATAAAGTCCAGGGGCTCCCAATGGCCAAATCTGGGACAATTTGAGCACCAAAATAATTAAGGTTAATGGCTGTAAAATCCTTGGAAAATAATAGAAATCCAAAGTCTATATTTATAAATGTCCAGTTGAAGCAATGCTGGAGTTGAAGTCTTCCTTTTGTAACTGTCATGACAAAGACTGATATGATTCAGACAAGAATCATCAATAGATGTTAAATCTGCAGAGACCGGTTTGGCTCAGTGGATAGAGCGCCGGCCTGCGGACTGAGGGGGTCCCAGGTTCGATTCCAGTCAAGGGCATGTATCCTGGTTGCGGGCACATCCCCAGTGGGGGGCGTGCAGGAGGCGGCTGATCAATGTCTCTCTCTCGTCGATGTTTCTGACTTTCTACCCCTCTCCCTTCCTCTCTGTAAAGAATCGATAAAATATATTTTTAAAAAATAGATGTTAAATCTCGGTCTATCTGCTAATCTATGGAATAGGATATCTGCATGGTTATAACATATCTCCCTGTTGCTTATCAGTTACAAGGGGAAAATAGTAACAAACCACCTACTGGAGACATCAGACAAAACTCAGCAAGGAGGAGAAGATGGACATTGTGTGCCTCTTGTATCACACTGAGGACTCTCCTCGAGGAATACATAACCCGTCTATAATAATGAAAGTGTAATATGCTAAGCCCTTCCACAAATTTCGTGCATCGGGCTTCCAGTATCTAATAATGAAGAAACAGCAAATAAACCCACAGTGAGAAACATTCCTTTAAAGGAGGATATTGTATTCTTCCATAATGTCAATGTCATAAAAGATAAAGAGAGGCTAATTATTTCAGATTAAAGGAAACTAAAAATCCCTAGCCAGTTTTGCTCAGTGGCTAGAGCATCAGCCTGCGGATTAAAGGGTCCCAGGTTCAATTCCAGCCAAGGGCACATGCCCAGGTTGTGGGTTCGACCCCCCCCCACACCAGGAGAGGGTATGTAGGAAGTAGTCAATCAAAGATTCTCATCATTGATGTTTCTATCTCTCTCCCTTTCTTTCTGAAATCAATTTAAAAGAAGAGAAAAGGAGACTAAAAAGAAATGGCATTTAATGCAGCACATCATTCTAGATTGGATCCTAGACTGGAGAAAATGCTATATAAATGATATTGTTGAGAAAATCGACAAAATGGGTGCTAAATTAAGTACCGTATTACATCAATGCTAAACTTAGTGAAATGGATAACTATATGGTACTGTGGTAGGAAATACACATTGTAAGTAGGGGTAAAAGAACATGATATATGTGACTTATTCTCAAATAGTTCAGAATAAAAGTCACATGTATATACTGTATATATATATAGAGAAAGAGCAAATAATTTTAATAATTACGGTGAATCCTCTGTGTTACTCACTTTTTGGTAGCTTTGAAATTATTTCCAAATTAAAAGTTAAACCAAAAAACCCAGGTTCCTCACCATGGCCCATAGGCATCTGCTATCACCCCTGCTAGCTGCCAGTCTTAACCTGACCACATTCAGCTCCCTCGACACAGGTCAGCTCTCCGTGTTCCCATACCAAGGTCTGGCCCACCTACTGTAGCCTCTGTGGGACTCTTCTGCCAGCTCAGCTCTCAGGGCTGTAGTAACTGTCACTTCCTCAAATTGGCCTTTGACCCCCAGCCTAACAGAGGCCTATTCTATTCTTTCATCACACTTGTCTTTATGATACTCAGCCGGGGGGTAAGAGTCTGTATTAGGAAGGATTGCTTAAAGTCTGTTTTCTCTAGTACCGGAAAGCTCCCTGAAGCCAGGGGTCCTGTCTGTTTCCCTCCTGGATGTGTCCTCTGCTTCTGTCCTGGACCTGACACACTGCAGGCACTTGTAGACGACTAATGAAATGGTGATTCCACCTTCTACATTCGCCCACAAACTGCCGTCAGGTCTCGGGGCAAAGCATTCTCCTTGTTGGCTCCTTCCCCTTGGAGGCAGCGGTTGCCTAGTGATTCGGGACCTGCTGTTGCCTGCAGTTCTAAAGGCAGCCTCTGATTAGCTAGTCAATTACTAGAACTGACTCCACAGACTTTGTCTCCAAAGGCTGCATGCATTCCCCACCTCTATCACCAGTGTGTGGAATGAAGAGGCTGTGGCGAAGAGCAGGGCCTGCAGGAGGAGTTGATGTCAGGGGAGGATGGGTTCAGTTGGGAGCCTGGAGTGAGAGAGGCTGTGGGGAGGTCATTGATGGGTCAGGCTGGTGCTCAGGGGGGCAGTCTGGATTGGAATGAGAGATGGCCAGTGGCTGCAGCAGTGGCATAAAGGCCTGTGTAAAACAAAGAGGAGAGAGGCCAAGGATGGGGCCCGGAAGACCTGGCCTTAGGGCTCAGCAGAGAGAAACATCTGTGGAAGCCAAGAAACAGGGTCAGGAAAAGCAAGGCGTGTCACAGAAGGCAAGAGAGGAGGCGGAGTAGGTGCTAAAGCCCTTACCTGTGTTTCCTTCCTCCTGTTCAAGCTCAGCATCTGGCTCCTGGGGAGCTGATGCAGCCCAGAGGGCACGAAGGACTCGGAAGCTACCTGAATCCTGACTCCACAACTTATGGGCCGAGTGACCGTGGAAATGGGCTTAACTCACAGCCAAGCCCTCATCTGAGACCCGACAGGGTCATGCTAGTATTCGCTGTTCCGGACTGCTGTCAGGGTTACACGAGGTGTCTGGGGAAGCCCTGTGACCCATGTCTGGCCTCGTCTTGGAATGAATGAGCACAGCAGGAGCAGGGGGTGCTGGTCCTGGCTAATGGGATTGTTTCCGAAGGTCAGCCAATAACAGGGCTTCAGACCATAGTCAGTCTCCTCACCACCTTCCATTACATGTTCCCTTCGCTCTGTTGAACTTTGTTCTTTCTCCAAAAGCACCCGAAAATTGGTTTTCCCCCATCCTCCAAGTATGCCTCAAGTCAGAGGATGCCGGAGTTAACTTGATTGCAACTTAACCCTGTTTGGTAGGTAATCACGGTGACACCTCCTCCTCTACGAATGAGTGAGCATGCTCAGGCCCCTTCCTTGGGAGATATCTGTAATGTCTGCCATGAGCTTCTGACTGTCCCATTTCTGAAGGGAAGAGAGTGTGTAGATGCCATTTCACAGTGAGAGAGCATCTTCACAGCATCACCTCCCTTTCATTCCCACAACTGCTCTGCGAGGTAGATACAGCAGATTATAACTATATTGTCCCCATTATCAAGCGTTTACAATGTACTGTGCTCTGCATTTAGAATTTTCATATGTTATCTCATTTAAGCTCTCCTAAATCCTATGAAATGGGATCAACCAGTTTTTCCATTTTACGGAAGAGAAAAATGAGTCTGAGTGGTTAGACCTTGCCCCAAATCAAAGAGGTGGTAAATAATGGATTCAAACCTCAGACTGTCTGACTCCAAAGCTATACTTTTAATCATCTATGCTACTGACTCACAAAGCAAGTATATTATTTCCCAAACACCGTTCTATCCATTAAGTTGAAGCTCAAAGAGGTAAAGTGACTTGCCCAATGTCTCAAGCAGGAGATGGTAGGACTGGGACCCATAACCGGCTTTTCTGGCTCTGAGCCCCCTGAAACCATGAAGCTTGGTAATTATTTCTGTAGCAAACTCGCCTTGCCAATTCTGCTCAGAACAGAATAATATTTATATGCAGGAATTCCTTCCTGACATTTTCCAGAAATTTTATGTTTTTCTGAATCCCAAGAACAATCAGTCAGGAAATTGGGAAAATGGGAAAAGGTATTATAATTTTCCTGTGAGAGTTAGTGCCTAAAAATAAACATAGAGGTGTTCCTGGTTTGAAGGAATCTGTTAACGTGCGGTAGAAAGCAAGAGAAGAAACACTAGCACACGGAGTCCAAGGTTAAGGTAGACCCTCCTGGAGCTTGAGGCAGGAGCATATTGGAGAAAAGCGGTACAGTCTAATCAGTCTTTTTTTGTACTGGTGAATATTTGTGACCCTGCTGTTAACAGTGAGTCATTTAAAAATATATATATTTTTTATTGATTTCAGAGAGGAAGGGAGAGGGAAAGAGAGAGAGAAACATCGACAGGAGAAAATCATTGATTGGCTACCTCTTGCATACCCCTACTGGGGATCCAGCCCGAAACCCCGGCAGGTGCCCTGACCCGGAATTGAACCGTGACCTGTGGGTTCATCAGTCGATGCTCAATCACTGAGCCATGCCAGCTGGGCAACAGTCATTCTCACAAATATTAATCAGTTTACATGCATAGTATATCATATGCAAATCCTATGAATGATTTTCCAAGACAATGGTCGGCAAACTCATTAGTCAACAGAGCGACAGACCGAGATTCGTAAGCCAAATCGCAGTTTGCCGACCACTGTTCAAGAAATATCAAGTTTTTGGAAACAAGTCCCTAAATTGGCAATTTAAACTCATGATTCTGTGTAGTACAGATCATCTTGTTGAAGATTCAAATATTTTGTTTTTTCAATACTACCCAATAATGTTCTCTGGTATTTTCTGGTTTTAGACTATTGCTATACCCTATAGTTCTTTTTTTAAATTTTATTGATTTTTTACAGAGAAGAAGGGAGAGGGATAATTAGAAACCTCAATGAGAGACATGGATCAGCCACCTCCTGCACGCCCTCTACTGGGGAATGTGCCCGCAACCAAGATATATGCCCTTGACTGGAATTGAAACTGGGACCTTTCAGTCCACAGGCCAACGCTTTATCTACTCTAACCGGTCTTGGCTCCTATAGTTCTTTATAACTACTACTAAATGTGTATTTCTTATTTATAAAAAGTGTATAAACTTATGAAAAAATACAGAGTAAGATAATTTCAGAAATTCTCAAGAATTCCAATTTTTCATTACCAAATATTGGAGGCCAATATCTGTTGAGACTTTGGAAACCTTAGCGCAGATGAACTTCCCAAGCAAGCCGGCAGGAAGGCAAGCGGTGGCCTCCAGAAAGGCTCCACCAGGCGCTGGTCCCAGCAGGCTTCCTTGGCCAACATCCCTCTAAAGACAGAGGACTAGGAAGAGGTCGCATCAAGGTTTCATGGACTGAGCCTGAAACTTGGCATCTCAAATTGCATCTCGATCATTGGTACAAATGTTAGCTTTCGTTCCAAAAAGTACCTGCTCACTTTTCTATAGCCTGTGCTGGTGTGGATATAGCCTGGGCTGGGGTGGATATAGCCTGGGCTGGGGTGGATATAGCCTGGGCTGGGGTGGATATAGCCTGGGTTGGAGTGACAATAGCCTGGGCTGGCGTGGATCTAGCTTGGACTGGCGTGGATCTAGCCTGGGCTGGCGTGGATCTAGCCTGGGCTAGCATTGCTCAATTGGTTGAGCATCTACCCATGTGCGAAGATGTCCCGGATTGGATTCCAGGTCAGGATATATGCCCCGGTTGTGGGCTCCATCCTTATCTGGGAGCATGTAGGAAATGGCTGATCTTATATCTCTTTCCCTCTCCCCTCCTCTCTCTCTAAAAAGTCAGTAAAAACATTTAAAAAAATATATATTTTATTGATTTTTTACAGAGAGGTAGTAGAGGGATAGAGAGCCAGAAGCATCAATTAGAGAGAAACATACATCAGCTGCCTCCTGCACACCCCCAACTGGGGATGTGCCCGCAACCAAGGTACATGCCCTTGACCGAAGTCAAACCTGGGACTCTTCAGTCTGCAGGTCAACGCTCTATCCCCTGGACCAAACTGCCCAAGGCAGTAAAAACATTTTTTAAAAAAGTTTTATATAATTGCCACAAGAAAAATGGATGTTCCATAAAAGGATGCCCTGTCACACCTGCAGCCTAACTCGTGTTGCAGCAGGCTGTGGAGTCAGGCAAGCAGACCTGGGTCTGAACACAGCTGGTCCTGCCTACATGGGCTGAGTGACTTTAGGCAGGTCCTTTAACTGCTGAGACTCAGTTTCTCCATTTGTAAAATGCTGATGGTGAGAATACCAAAGTCACAGGGATGTTGTGAAGATGAAAAGGATAATTCCCACAGATCACAAAGCCCAGCAGAGTTAGTCCTCAATAAATGGGAGACATTATTTCCTGGTATGACAAGCCCAGCAGTGGCAGGGCAACAAAAACCTGGTGAGAGCTCTCAGAACCACTCAAAGGGATCATTTGCCTGGGCCTTCTCCATGTGGGGACTCTCCTGCCCCTGAAGACCCCCGGCCTCCAGCTAAGGCTGGGGCCCCATGATGCCAGGAGGCCCGGCAGGCGCCCTGGCGAAGGGCCCCTTAACCACGTGGATTTCCAGGGGACTGATGAGGTTGGCACTGAGCGACAGCTCTTGCTGCTCTTCCTCTGGAGATCAAGATAATCCTGCTCGGGCCAAAACCGGGGCCGAAACCGGTTTGGCTCAGTGGAGAGAGTGTCGGCCTGCGGACTGAAAGGTTCCAGGTTCGATTCTGGTCAAGGGCATGTATCCTGGTGGCGGGCACATCTCCAGTATGGGGCATGCAAGAGGCAGCTGATCGATGTCTCTCATCGATGTTTCTAACTCTCTATCCCTCTCCCTTCCTCTTTGTAAAAAAAAAATCAATAAAAAAAAAAAAAGATAACCGTGCTCGCAGCTTCTGGGAGCTGTCTGCTAGGGGCTGTGGTTGGGTGCAGGGCGGGGAGCCTGTATATGGTGCGGCTGCAGCACTGAGGCATGGTGGGAGGCGGGAGGTGGGAGGCCCGTGGAGCCTGCATGCAGGCGCTGCCTCCGCCCCCCTCGGAAGGGAAAGGTGCTGGGCTCTCTGCTCACACCTGACAGCCCCGGGGCCTGAGGAGGTGGGCCTGCGGCCCAGCGTCCACCCCACACTCCATTCGGCGTGGCCAGGGCCTCTGGCTGTGATAGGTCGTCAGGCGCTGGATGTGGTTTGAGTTGTGCTCAAAGCCCTTCCCACATTTGGGGTGCTGGTGGGCTCACTGTGCAAGAGCAGGTGGTGAGCCATATGGGTGCTGTGACCTTAGGTCCGGGCAGGCCAGGCAATCACCCCCATGCTCCCAGGTGTCTTTCTAGGAAACCCTCAGGGCACAGGTGGTGGCTCCATCTCCATCTCCGTGTGGACAAGGGATGTCTGAGGGCCTAGCCTTGCCTGGGGAGCCTGCTCACCTTCCCTTCCCCTGGGGGATAGTCCGGGGTGCCCTGGGGGCCTTGCTTCCTCCCCCAGGAGCTCTGGGGTCCCGTGGCAATGCAGACAGGGGCCTGGTGTTTGTCCGGAGGCCCCTCCTGGGAAGGAGCCTCCTGAGAGGTTCTGTCTTCAGGCCTTTCTTCTGCAGCGCCCTCCTGGTCACTGTGGCTCCTGGGTCCTGCAGGGAGGAAAGAAGAAGCTGGCAGTGCTTTCTCTTCTCCCACCCGAGGCTAGGAGGACCCTGCCAGGAGTCCTCACTGGGGCAACTTTCGGAAAGTCTGCAAGGGACAAAGCTCTGCATTTCTGACAGCAGGCAGAGGTGAGGCAGGTCTTGCCAGAGCTCAGTTTCTGAAATTTGAAGGTATAATCACACAACCAGCTCAAACTGGTCCTATCCTGTTTCTAACAAGACACTGAGTTGCTTTTTCAGAAAGGACAGACTAAACTTGCAAGTCATGCAGCTCAAGCCTGCCCAGAGGAGAGACTTTGACCTCCAATTACACCCAGAACAAAAGTCCCCCTGGAACCAGAGGGCCAGAACATAACCAGAACTTAACCAGAACATAA
This sequence comes from Lasiurus borealis, assembly GCA_004026805.1. Classification (NCBI taxonomy): domain Eukaryota; kingdom Metazoa; phylum Chordata; class Mammalia; order Chiroptera; family Vespertilionidae; genus Lasiurus; species Lasiurus borealis. Next base: position 29,435 of record PVJN01017610.1, read on the forward strand.
CCAGAAGCGTAGGGTCTGCTGCCAGGAAGATCGGTGCTGCTGAAGCCCCACCCAGTAACTTACCACAAATGATCAAATACAAAGGCCCTGTGAGAGCTTCCCCAACCAGCCTGTCCCCTTACCCTCTAAAACTCACCCTGATCCTAGATCAGGAAGACAGACTTGAGCCTTGCCTCCTATCTCCTTGCAGGTTGAATAAAAGCTTTTTCTTTTCTCAAAAACTGGTGCCATAGTATTGGCTCCTCTATGTATCAGGCAGTGGAGTCCTTGCTTAAAATGCTGGTGACTACAAAGGGGTTTTGGTCTTTTCTTGTAACTGCAGCCAGAGGCACTGCAGCCCTCCAGGCTCACTTTTGAGGAAAGAAACAGCCTCTGGAGCAGACATCTTCCACATGTACTCGAGGCTAAATTGTCTAAGGAAATCTCTTGAGGATTGTGGGCGAGTCTCATCCCCAAAGACTTGGCTAGAGTTCCCAGGACTAGGACTGGTGGGCTTGCATTCCACCTATTGAGACCATTTGAGGAAAGTTACAACTGCCCAGGTCCTCAAAGGTCAGGTTTGTGTCTGAAACATTGGGTTAAAGTCCCAGGGTCATGGATTTCTCTGTCTAGAAGAGTACTCAATGTTCTCTCCAGTACATCTGCTGGACTTGTGTTGTGGGAGCTGTCTTTTAAATGAAATGTTCTGTAATTTGCTACTCTTCAGGAAACCCTGAAGGAGATGCTGCAGCAGTTAGGCAGGCCTAACACAGGGTAGTTGTTCATTTCATTTTGACTGAACACTTGCTTGATACTGACCAGAGGTCAGCTCTCTCCACCTTGAGTGGATCAAATGTGTCTGGAGCTGGCAAGGACGAGTCTAACTGTCAATTCACCCCTGCTGAGGGAATCAAACTAAGGGTCTGAAGCATTGTAGCAAGTTCAGGTACTGGAGCACATGGCTGGATTTTCCGGTCAAGGTCTGGACCGTGCTTGCTTCCTCCCACAACTACCTCAAAATTACAGATAAACTACAGAACAACCACCCTTGAGAACCACCTGAAGACTAGTTGAACAAAAGTCCTATAATAAAAGATACACTGAAAAAGCCATGTGAAGACTGGTAGGAGGGGTAGAGATGTGGAATGGGCTAGCCCCACACCCATGTAGGTTGGTTAAGAATCAGAAGGCTTATTTCTGCTGTAGAGGTACCCCCTGGGGAGTGAGGGGTCCCAGTCATACCCTGGGCTCCTCAGCCAAGGCTTCAGAGCCAGGAAGAGTAGTCCCAGAACTCTGGCTGTGAAAATTAGTAGGGATTGTAGCTTAGTGAGAGCGAGGCCTGCTGAAGTCCTAATTGTCCTCTTAAAGGGCCTGCACATGGATTTACTCACTAAGAACTCACTTTGTGCTCCAGTCCTAGGGCAGCAGCTTGAAAAGCACCAGGGATATACAGGAAAGAACGGAATGGTCTGGCTTTGCAGTGAGGGCTACAGGGGCAGCATCTTCCACATTTTGATCCTTTGTGGAGCCACACATACACACAGTCTGCCGGCACAGGTGGGTGCCACGTCTGACCCTCCATCTATCCATTCGCTCCACCCTAATGATTCCCTGAAACCCTGCCCCACCCAACTTTCTTGGCTACCCAAGATGCTTCCAGGAGCTTTTCCATGCAAGCAACCTATCTTGACTCCTGCTGTAGACTCTCCTAAAATTCCTTAAAGGTTCACAGACACCAAACAATCAGCATCTCAGAATGCCCTGTACACCTTGCTAAGCTGCCTATAGCTCGGCACTAATGGCAACTGACCTCAGTTTACAGCTTAACCTCTCCCAGGCACCACCATACCCAATGCAAACAGCAACTAACTGCAGATCACTTTGTAGCTTATACCATGAGGCCTTGGGTCAGGCACAGGCAGCAGCTGACCTTGGCCTGAAACAAAGCCCTTCCCAAGAGGACCCCAAATCAACACACCAGTGGCCAGCTTTGGACCACACCAGAGCACCACCCAACCACCTTCACAAATGACACACCCACAAGGTGGTTTTGGAAGGCACCAAAGCCCTGCTAATGTGAATCCTTTATTAGCTGGTTTGGCTCAGTAGATAGAATGTCAGCTTGTGGACCAAAAGGGCCTGGATTCGATTCTGGTTAAGAGCATGTACCTCAGTTGCAGGCTCCTCCCTGGCCCAGGCCCTGATCAGGGTGCGGGCAGGAGGCAACCAAATGATGTGTTTCTCTCACATTGATATTTCTCTCTGTCTTTGCCTCTATCATCCACTCTCTAAAAAAATCCTATATAATAAAAGGCTAATGTGTAAATTGTCTCCTTGGGAGTTTGACTGCTCTCTATGATGTGTGCTGACAAACCAGAGGCAGCATGAAAAGAAGAAGGCCTTGATCAGCCCTGATCACCAGCCAGGCCTAGGGACCCTACCCATGCATGAATTTCGTGCACCGGGCCTCTAGTATATACATATGAAAAAATATCCTCAGGTAAGGATTAAAACAAAACAGAAAAAAGAAAAGATCCATATAAATGCTGCTTTTAAGAGATCCCTTAATATTAAAAGTAAAGGGATGGAAAAAGACATTTCATGCAAATGGAAACAAAAAAATAGCTGAGGTAGCAATATGTATTTAGACAAAATAGACTTTAAAAAAAATCTTAATTGTTGAAGGTATTATAGCTGTCTCCTTTTACTCCCTAGTGACCCCATCTAGCCCAACCCTGTCCTCAGCCTCAGGCCTTTACCACCCTATTGTCCATGTTCATGGGTTTTGCATATATGCATACAAGTTCTTTGGTTAATATTTCCTACCCATCCATTATCCCCGCCTTACCTTTGAGATTCCGCAGTTTGTTCTGCTTCTATTTTGTTTATCTAATTTTGTTAAATAGATTCCACATATGAGTGAGATCATGTGATTCTTATATATCTCTGACTGGCTTATTTCACATAGTATAATACTCTCCAGGTCCCTTCATGCTATCTCAAAGGGTAAAAGATTCCTCCTCCTTCTCCTCCTTCTCCTCCTCCTCCTCCGTCTTCTTCTTCTTCTTCTCCTTCTTCTTCTTCTTCTTCTTCCTCTTCTTCTTCTTCTTCTTCTCCTTCTTCTTCTTCTTCTTCTTCTTCTTCTTCACTGCTGCATAGTATTCCATGGTACAAATGTACCACAACTTTTTTATCCACTTATCTACTGATGGGCACTCTGGCTCTTTCCAGATCTTAGCTATTGTACAAGGTGCTGCTATGAATTCATGCACTGGGCCTCTAGTATATGATAAACCCATAGCTAACGTCATACTCAATGGTGAAAAGCTAAAAGCATTTTCCTTAAAATCACAAACAAGACAAGGATGTCCCCTCTCAGCACTTTTATTCAAAATAGTATTGGAAGCCCTAGCCACAGCAATCAGACAAGAAAAAGAAATAAAAGTTATCCAAATTGAAAAGGACGAAGTAAAACTGTCATTCTTTGCAGATGGTATGATACTATATAAGAAAACACTAAAGATTCCACCAAAACCATAAAACCTATTAGAACTGATAAATTAATTCAGTAAAGTAGCAGGATACAAAATTTATATCCAGAAATTGGTTGCATTGTAATATAACAAGTAAAGATGCAGTGCACGAAACTCATACACGGGGTAGGAATTGGGGGGCAGGATGTGTCCTTCAGCCCAGCCTGCACCCTCTCCAATCTTGGACCCCTCAAAAGATATCTGATGGGATCGGGCCTAAATGAGCAGTCAGACATCCCTCTCACAATCCAGGACTGCTGGCTCCCAACCGCTTGGTGCCTACCTGCCTGATTGCCCCTAACCACTTCTGCCTGCCATCCTGATCACCACCTAACCACTCCCTTGCCAGCCTGATCGACGCCTAAGTATTCCCCTGCTAGCCCAATTTCCCCTAACTGCCCTCCCTTGCCAGCCTGGTTGTCTCTAACTGCCCTCCTCTGCAGGCCTGATCACCCCTAATTGCCCTCCCCTGCTGGCCTGGTCACTCCTAATTGCCCTCCTCTGCTGGCCTGGTCACCCTTAAATGCCCTCCCCTGCAGGCCTGATTGGCCCAACTGCCCTCCTTTACAGGCCTGGTCCCTCCCAACTGTACTTCCCTGCTGGTCTGATCACCCACAACTGCCCTCCCCTGCTGGCTATCTTGTGGTGGCAATCTTTGACCACATTGGGGCGGTCATCTTGCATGTTGGAGTGATGGTCAATTTGCATATCACCTCTTTATTATATAGGCCTAGAGATCTGGTGCATGGATTCATGCATCGGGGGTCCCTCAGTGTGGCCTGCAGGGATCAGGCTAAAACCAGCAGTCCAATGCCATCTGCTGCTCTTGCCTGCCTCCCCTTCTCATCCCAGCCACACTGCACCTGCTGCTGCCACTGCTCGGTAGGCTCACTGTCACTCTGCTGTGATCTCCGCACATCTGTCCTAGGGCGATACCAGTGCACCCATGACCAAGAAGTGGCCATGGGCTAATGCCCAGTCAGTCCTAATCCTGGTCCCAGTCTGGATAGGACAGGGGTGTGCATGGGGAGTCTGCCACAGCTGCACTCACCAGCCGTGAGCCTGGCATCTGGCACCCATAGGTCAGCTGAACCATAATCCTGCTGTGGGAGCACAGTGACCACCAGGAGGAAGCTTCTACATTGAGCATCTGCTCCCTGTGGTCAGCATGTGTCATAGCAACCGATAGACTGGTCAAGGGGTCACTTAGATTTATATATATATATAGATAACATATTATCAGAAAGAGAAATTAAGAAAACAATCCTATGAACAATTACATTTAAAAAATAAAATACCTAGGAATAAAACTTAACCAAGAAAGTAAAAGGCCTGTACTTAGAAAATGATAAGACATTGAAGAAAGCAATTGAAGAAGATACAAATAAATGGAAGCATATACTGTGTTCATGGAGAGGAAGAATTTTTAAAATGTCCATATTACCCAAAGCAATCTACAGATTAAATGTAATTCCTATCAAAATACCAATAGCATTTTTCACAGAACTAAAACAAATAATCCTAAAATGTTTATGGGAACCACAGAAGACCCCAATAGTCATAGCAATCTTGAAAAAGAACAAAGTTGCAGGTATCATGCTACCGAAAATCAAACCATACTACAGGCCTATAAGTCATCAAAATAGCATGGTGCTAGCATAAAAGCAGAGACATAGATCAGTGGAACAAAATAGAAAGCCCAGAAATAAACCCATGCCTATATGGTCAATTAATGTTTGACAAGAGACAAGAATTTACAATTGGGCAAAGACAGTTTCTTTAATAAACGATTTTGGGAATACTGGGCAAATAAATGCAAGAAAAGAAAAGAGAGAGAGAGGAAAAAGGAAGAAAGAAAGAAACTAAACCACCCTCTTATATCAAATACAAGAATAATGGTCTTTAACTTTGTTCAATACTGGCCTGAATTGTTCCCACTACCCAAAAGTCATATGCTGAAGTTCTAACCCCTAGAACCACAGAAAGTGACTGTATTTGAAGACAGGGTCTTTAAAAAGGTATTTAGCCCAGCCAGTGTGGCTCAGTGGTTGAGTGTTGACCTATGAACCAGGAGGTCATGGTTTGATTCTCGGTCAGGGCACATGCCCAGGTTTCAGGCTTGATCCCTAGTAGGAGGGTGCACATGAGGCAGCCGACCAATGTTTCTCTCTCATCATTGATGTTTCTATCTCTCTCTCCCTTTCCCTTCCTCTCTGAAATCAATAGAAATATTTTTAAATGATAGATAGATAGATAGATAGATAGATATTTAAATTGAGGTCATTATAAGAAGAGGAGATCAAGATATAGACACACAGAGGGAAAATACATGGCTCTCTACAAACTGAGGGGAGAGGCTTACGAGGAAACCAACCCTGTCAACACTTCTAACATTGATGTCAGACTTCTAACCTCTAGAACTGTTCTTTCAGCCACCCAGTCTGTAGTACTTTATGATGGCAGCCCCAGCAAATGAATACTCTGCCCTCTGACACCACTTGTCTCCAACTGAGAGAGCCGAATACCCTGCTCTGACTGCTAAGGGTAAATAAAACCATGAATACTTAAAGAGAAATTAACACCCATTTAAGGGGACTAAGAACCCAGAGGGGAGAACACCAGGCCCTGGATGAAATGCCTCCAACTGAAGTAAAACTGATTGAGGACTGTTTTAAAAAAGGTTATAAAAGCTCAAACTTCCTTGTCACCAATATTCCTGTTTTGTTTCTTCCAAGTCCTTAACCAACCAGCCAAACCATTAGCAACTGCCCATGAACTAGAATCTGAACTGGGTATCTTTTTATTTATTACAGAGAGGAAGGGAGAAGGAGAGAGAAATAGGAACATCAATGATGAGAGAGAAACATTGGTCTGCTGCCTTCTACATACCCTCTATTAGGGATCAAACCTGAACTATAGGGATCAAGTAGTCAACTAGTATAGGTCTGTACTTCGGGCCATTTCTTGTGCCACATGTAATAAACACCAAATGCACCATGCAAATTTTTGTCTACGCAAGGATTTTCTCCATATTGTCCTTCAGGTGTACCCGGTGGCTGTGGTGCTGCAATCATTCACTGGCAGGTGCAAGAGCCATCACTGACTCATCCGTTAACAGGCTTGAGTTTTTTCTCCTCAGTCAGCTGGGTAGGAGGGCCATCCCAGGAGGCAACAGGCATTGACGGAGGGAGAGAAGACAATGGAACAAGAACCTGCTTATTTATGTAAATTGCTCCTACCTTCTGGACCTTTCCAAGCTTGTTTTTTTATATTAAGCTAGAGGTCCGATGCACAAAAATTCACGCAAGCGTAGGCCTTCCTTCCTCCAGCTGCCAGCACCGGCTTCCCTCTGGCACCCGGGACCTGGGCTTCCATCCTCCAGCCACCAGTGGGCACCCAGGACCTGGGCTGACTTTTCCGGGGCCGCCCACAGGCACTCAGAACCTGAGCTGACTTCCCTCTGGCCCTGGCTTCATCAGGAAGGACATCCAGAATGAGGTCCTGAAGATGCCTGGTCTAATTAGCATATTAGTCTCTTATTATTATAGACCAGAGGCCTGGTGCATGGATTCATGCACCTGCTGGGTCCCCTCAGCCTGGCCTGTGGGTATCGGCCAAAACCAGCTCTCTGACTTCCCCCAAAGGGTCCTGGATTGCAAGAGGGTGGTTCTCGGGTGACACACTCTGGAATCGGGATCCCTCCTCTCTGGTTTTGGGTACATCACCCGAGAACTGCAGTTGCCAAGTCACCACAGCTTAGCAGCTCTTGCATTGAGCATCTGCTCCCTGGTGGCCAGTGGGCATCATAGCTATAGTCGGATGGTCAGACAATAGCTGAGGCTTTTATATAGAGAGATGACGAAAGATTGCTGCTCTGCACACCAAACCTTATGGATTAGGTGTTCAGTCCCTACCAAGTCCCAATAGCAAGCCAGAGCTGTTTCTCAAAAGTAGAATGGGCCGAAACCGGTTTGGCTCAGTGGATAGAGTGTCGGCCTGTGAACTGAGGGGTCCTGGGTTTGATTCTGGTCAAGGGCGTATATCCTGGTTGCGGGCACATCCCCAGTGGGGGGCGTGCAGAGGGAAGCTGATCTATGTCTCTCTCTCGTCGATGTTTCTGACTCTGTCCCTCTCCCTTCCTCTCTGTAATAAGTCAATAAAATTTAATTAAAAAAAAAAGTAGGATGGTTGAAGAAGGGGGCCTACATTTATCAAAACTCTGTGCTCTGATTCTGCCGGTGGTGCTTGCTAGAGGCTCCTTATCGCATCCCATTGTCACCGCATTCTGAGTATCACCGCTCTCCTGGCTCACAAGTACCAAGTGGTAGGGCAGCATGTGCTGCAGCCTGAGTTTGTCGCAGAGCCTGCTCTTGCTCTGGTCTCTTCTCAAGACTGGCACATCACAGGTGACTCTCTTCATGAGACATGCTGCCTCCAAATAGGCCTAGCAAGCATTATGCCTCTTTGGGGGGAGTAGGTTTTATGAGTTACAACTTGTCTTTCACCTTGGAGGAGAAAGCTGTACAAGTTCTAGATTACTGAGTCCCCAGAAACTTCTCTGAAGGGTGACCCCTGAATCTTCTCTGGGGGCTAACTCCCACTCTCTGGTTTGTCTTAAGGAATGAAAGCACTTGTTGTTAATCCTCACCTGAGGATACTTTTTTCCATTGCTTTTTAGAGAGAGTGAAAGGAAGGGACAGAGGGGGGAAGAGAGAGAGAGATCGATGTGAGGGAGACACGTCAATCGGTTGTCTCCCACACTCACCCTGACCTGGGGTGGGGAGTGAACCCACAACAGAGGTATGAGCCCTTGACCCAGATCCAACCCATGACCCTTTGGTGCAAGGGCTGACTCTCTAACCACTGAGCACTGGCCAGGGCAAAGTGCTTTTTACTTCCTGCTCAGCAGGCCCCATAGGTTGTCAGTATCGTGGGCCAGTGTGACCCTGGGTGGGATGTTAATGCCTGCTGAAAGGAAACCGCTCTGGCCCCGGCGCATTGGTGTGAAAGAAAAACCAGCTCGACTGCTGCGTACGAGCAGCAGGAAGGCACCAAAATGGGACAACAGCTGCGGCTGGAATCAGCACCTGATTGAGTTCAGGAAGGTCCACAGTCATTCTCCACCTGATTTCTGCACAGGTCGAACTAGTGGGTTAAATAGATAGGGGAGCCCTAGCCGAGTGGCTCAGCTGGTTGGAGCATCATCCCATACGCCAAAAGGTTGTGGGTTCAATTTCCAATCAGGGCACATACCAAGGGTACAGTTCTATTCTCAGTAAGGGTGCATAAGGAAAGCAACTGATCAATGATATTTCTCTCTCACATCGATGTTTCTCTCTCTTTCTCTCTCTCTCTTCCTCTCTCTCTTTCTCTCTCTCACTGTCTCTCATAAAAAGAAAAAGAAAAAAAAATCAATTAAAACATCCTCAGGTGAGAGTTAAAAAGAAAAGGATTTGTGATTAGATCTCACGACTCCTGCTTTTGTTAGTTCCTTGAAGGAGTCGGGTGTTTTTTACTGGTTTGCTGCTTTTGTAGGGAGGAGGAAGTTCTAGGGGATGTCACTTAGGCCTGCCACCATATTGGCCCGCAATCTATGAGTCAGAGAGCAGAGTGGATTCTGTCAGTTTTCCACTTACTGCCTCTCAGCTCCAAATTCACCCTTCAGTATCTGCTCTGAGATAATGGGTTGAACTACTAGTATTTATGCATTTCTCCTTGCACTGAGCATGAGGTTGAGCTTTGTCAGTAGAGGGCGCTGAAGGGACACTGACAGAAGAAAGGGATGCTCTTTCAGGTTCAGATCTTAAGATTTTCTTTCTTTTCTTTTCTTTCTTTTTTTTTTTTTTACTGCGGTTTTGCAAGGGTACATGTATGTGGGCACATCCAGTGGTCCTCTGCCTTACATATGTATCCAGAGTAAGGAGTCCTTTGGGGAGCTCACAGCCCCAGCTTGCGACCACCTTGCCGCATCCTCTACCCCATTTGAATACCACAGATTCCAGAACACAGGCTGCCATTGCAATGAGTAGACTCCTGGGGACGCTGGGACGCTTGGATTCCGTTTGCACACTTGCCCACCTGTCTTGACTCTCATGTAGCTTCCTCCAGCACTGACCTCCTGCAGAACAAGCCTTCTCCAGCACTGGACTTTGGTAGCAGTCTGGTTTTCTCCGTCGCGGTGCTCTTACAGAGTACACTTTCTCTAATGTTGACAAGGCTTGGTTCTTGCACTGGTGCGGCTTTCTCTGCACTGGGCTTTCGCTGAGTATGCATGCTCTAGCACTTGCTTCCTGTACTGGCATGACTTTCTACAATGCTTGATGGCTGGCAAAGCTCTCTCTGGCACTAAGCTTCTGAGAGTACACCTCCTACAGTCTTGGTTCCAGCAGTGCTCAGGGATTAGCAGCTTCACCTGATACCCCAGAGGGCCGATTCCCAGGAAGTCCCATTGATGAGGCAGTCAGTGATTTTCGCTGGCCTTTCAAATGAAGTCTGGAGCTCATTCCTAGTGGGAGAGGACTCATCCTGGGGCAATCTCTCTCTACCCTAGGGCTAGTAGTCTACTACCTCTGTATTCTTTAGCATTGTCTTTAGCTCTCATTACCCAATTCCCTATTATTCCAACCCCTTATTAATCATTATTTATGTTAAACTTTCCCATTTCAGCTGCTCTCTCCTCAGATTGGACTTTGACTAATGTAATATTGGGAAGAGTAGTCCCAGGAGACAGACGCACCAAGATGGGATTTATGGGATTTGGTCTCACCCTTGGGTTTGAGCATAGTACTGAGCTCCTTGCCGGTGGGAAATGAGCTGCTAATACTCCACAGCAGGCGGTGGTGTCAGGATTAGTGAAGCTGTCACCTGTGGTTGATTGTGAGGCAATGCCAGTTGAAGCACCTTCCTTGGAACCCAAATGGCTCCTGCCCTTGACTGCTTGACTGTAGCAATGATTAAGGACTGTGTCATAGGATGGATTCTTTTCAGCGCACTTGAGTGATTACAGAAAGAATATGACAAGCTCAGATCTACCAACTCCTACACAATTCACAATCTGAGAACCAGGATGCTTCCGTGACAGTTCTAAAACAGTCTCTCGCTTAGACTGAGGGTTGACATTGCTAAAAGTAAACAAAATTGTTTTCTATAGGTTGCTGATTTATGATGACAAGTGAATTCACAGTCCTACCCAGTTTTGTCAGGGACATTCTGGAAAGAAGAGACCCAGAAATTCGGAATGTGCATCTGGTTACACCCAGATGAAGTGAACGATATTGAACTCCCAAGTTATCCTGAGCCTTCCTTGCCAATTAAAGTAGCTTGCCCACATATGTCTGAAGAGACTAGCTTTCCTCTACCTCAAAACTCCATGATGCC
>PVJN01017611.1:0-40328 GCA_004026805.1 Lasiurus borealis
CTGGGGAAAGGAACAAAAGCCCACAGGTCTCAGCATGCAAAGGAGGGCAGAGCAGGGCAAGCAGAGGCAGGGCGGAGTCCCAGTTGGGAGCCACATCCCAGCCTCTCTCCATCACTGTTTATTGCTAGCAGCATCCCAGGCACCTTGTGTGTCCTGTCCTGGCTCAAGCCTCCCTCTGGGGGCAAGGCTGCTGCAAACACGTAGCCTGCTGTCCACTGCTTCAGACTACTCCACTTCCTGTTGGAGCTGGGCCCAGGGCCTGAGGCTTTCTCCAGGGCCTGAGTAGCAGTGTGGCCTATAGGTACAAGCCTCTTTACTGTCCAGCCAATTCAGCCAAGTGTGCACCAGGGGGTAGCAGTCTTGTCACAGTCCAACAAGATGTTGAGAACAGTGCATGGAGCCCCACCCACAGACAGGGCTGTACGAGCATCCACACGATACTTCACAGTGTTCAGACCTCCCTCCCGGTCCACCTTGAATTGTTCCTAGGAAGGAAAAGGGAGAGAGCATATATTTAGGGCTTTGTGGGAACCCCTGTATATTGATGTTCCATGACCTCATCATCAGAGGTTCTGTGACGCCACTGAAGAGAGGAATGACGCTCATAGCTGTGAAGGCTCTCCCACAGCTGTATGCCCCAGTAAGCAGGAGAGCAGGGGTTTTCAGTTGACAAGTATGGCTCCTAGAGAAGAGCTGTTTGAGAGATGGGAACTCTTGAATTGCAGGTTCGCCTGGGATTCTGGCACCTTCAGCTGAATCCCCTCCACCCAGCCTGCAGTGGGGTCAACTGACCCAGGCCCCAGGACCCATAGCAGCCACCAACCAGGGGAAGGTACCCAAATAAAATGCCATTGACTGAGCTGGGCCAAAAAGAAGTGGAAAGAGCCATTTGGACCCACGAAGAACTTGGTGAAATGCTTGGGCCTGCTGGCTCCCCATGTCACTGCCTATCCATGCCTGACCAGGGAACCAGTCAGCACCTGTTTCTGAGCTGCAATGCGCTTTTGGTCCCTCTTCCGCCAGGCTGGGTCATGCAGGTGGTGAAATGTCTTGTATCCAGTTGTGATTCCCGAGGGGCGGAATAGCTAAGGAGGCCAAAGGAAATTGGGTTAGGCCATCCCTCCTGGAGCCCTGGCCCTCACTAGTCCTCTGGGGTCCCACTGCCTGCCACAGGCCACGGGCAAGGGTCTGTCTTCCCATTATGCAGAAGAGGTGTGCTAAGTTGGGGGCAGGACAAGGATCAGAACCAGCTGAGGATCTCCAAGCTGAGGGCAGAGAAGGGAGCCTCAGGGTGGCCATGATGGCTGAGGTGGTGGTAGGGGACCTGGGGGGTTACCTGGAGCCCAGCTCCTTTAATGCGCCGGTAGAATTCATCGTCTTCACGGCCCCAGCCCCAGAAGCGGTTGGACATCCCGTTGCACTAACACAGAGAGAGACAGCATCACTTGCCTCATGTGCCCAGTGTGCTCTCCAGTCTCTTACCACTCAGGAGTGCCCAGCCCCATCCTCCTCCCCTGGAAGTTTGGAGTGGACACCCAGATGCAGTTCCAAGTACTGGGGAAACAGTCAGCACATCCAAGTCCCTGTGCCCATCTAATGGGGCCTGGAACTTGTGTGAGATGTCTTGTTTCCCCAAAAATATCTGACTGGCAGGAGGGCACCTCTCTGAGTAGCTGGTATTGGGCAGAAGTACCAATTCCTGCTTGCCCCTTCCCATTTCTTCTGGGCTCAGCCCTGGTTTCTTCCTCTGTGTGGGAGAGGAACAGTTGGGCTCTATGACAGATACCAGTTTTCGCTACCAGATTAGGGACTTCATTTACATAAAGCTGGCTTTAGCTTTGTGAGGAGCAGGAGACTCAGGTCTAAGCTATTCAGTTCTTCCCCACCTTCCTCCCCCCACCCCGGCCACAGTGAGTGACTCAGGGATGGGCCCAGGACACAAGTCAGGCCAATCAAGAGCCTGTGTGGTATGGCTCTGGGACTCCTGTCTGGCTGTTGGAGAGGGTGCTCCCTTTCCCAGTGGGTTTGGGCCTAGACAGATACAGACTGCAACTAAAACCACCACCCCTCACCCTGAGTATCTGGAAAGAAATCCTGCCCAAAGAAGGCAGAAATGAGAAATAAGGAAAGAGAAATGGTGTCCTAGTGACACTGTCGGAGAGGGTGGGTAAGCCACACAGGAAGCAACACCCTCCTCTCAGCCCCAACCAGACTTATCCATTTAAGACCCAATGAAGCCAACTTTCACGGGCTTTCTGTGCTGCGCCTGAATCCTCCCTGACCGACCTGCTTGTTTCTGCTCTGCCCTCCTATCTCTGGCTGCTTCTGGGTTCCCTGCTGAGCCCCAAAACTGCTTTTCCTCCTGTCAGTGCCCCCACCCAGGTGGGAGCTCCCTGGGTCAGCAGAACAGGCTGGCTGGGCCTCACCAGCTGGTAGTGCTGCTTGGAGAGCAGCAGGATGCCGCCAACATAGGTCTTGTAGTGGTAGAGCGGGTGGAGCTCTGGGGAGGCCACATGGAAGGGCCCTGCCTCCGGGAAGCCATAGTCCAGCTCCTCGTTGAGAGGGAGCAGGTCCACGTCGTGCATGGCGATGTAGTCTGTGCTGTTGCTGCTCTCCAGGAAGCCCACGTTGATGAGTGCCGCCCGGTTGAACCTGTACAGGACGGCCAAGGCTGGGCAGGGTACAGGCAGCGAGCTGGCTCTCCCCCAGACTCTGCAGGAGAGCCAGTTCTCTACACCACCCACCCTGGGGCCTATGCTGCTCTCCAGGCCAATACTGATTTCACTGTGGAGCTAGCCAGCTTCACATCTGCTCCTCCATTCATCGCCCAAATGTTTACTAAGCACCTACTAAATGCCAGAAACTGTTGAGAGCATAGGATATAACAGTGAGAAATCAAAGCCCTGTCCTCAATGAGTTGATATTCTAATAACAGGAGACAAAAATAAACAAATAAATTCTTAAAAAGCCAGATAGTGGTAACTGCTGTGGAAAAAAGTAAAGCAGGCGGTTGTTTTTTAGACAGGTGGTCAGGGTAACAGGGTGAAGGGTGAGTAGAAACCTGAAGGTGAGTAGAAACCTGAAGGCCAGAGGATTGAGCCCTATAGAAATCAGGGGAAGGGGGCTCTGAGCAGAGGATAGAATGCCTACCACAAGGTCTGAGGCAGGGCAGACACTAATGTGGCCAGGCAGTGAGTGAGTGAGGCATAGAGGATGAGGTCAGAGGGAGACAGGTCCCTGATGAGCTTAGGCTTTGGCCGTGATGAGATGGGGTACCACTGGAGGGCTTATAGCAGAGGCATGACACACTGTGACTTAGGGTGCAACAGGATCATTCTAGTTGGGGTGTTAAGAGACTGGAGGACCAAGATAGAGGTGAGTTGAGAGACCATTACAATAATTTAGGCAAGAGCTGACAGTGATTTAGCTCAGGGAGGTGGCAGTGAAGATGGTGAGGAGTGGGCAGATTCTAGATGGATTCTGCTGATGAACTGGATGTCTCGTGTGAGGCAGAAAGAAAAGTGGAGAATGATTCCAAGGCTTTTGGGGCTGTATAACTGGAAGCATGGAGTTCCCATTTCCCAGTTGGGGAGGAGACAGGGGAAGCTGATCTGGGCAATTCAGCTTTGATCAAGTAAGCTTGAAGTGCTTCTGAGCTCAGCAAATGGAGAGCTGCGCAAGTAGATGGATGCGCAGGTCTGGAGTTCAGGAGAGAAGTCTAGGCTGAGAATACAGCCTCGGGAGTCACCTCGAGAGTAGAGATGGGACCTAATGTTCTGAGCCTGATGAGATTCCCCCCAGGGAGTGACTGTATCCAACAAGGAAACATTCAAGAGCACTGAGACCAAGAGACCAGGGAGATGAGGCAGAACCTGGAAAGAAGGTGGGGAGGGCAGCCAGTGAGAAAGGAGGAGACTCAGAGAAGTCAGAAAACTCAGCCCCAGAAGTCAAACAGAGATGTTTGAGGAAGGAAGAAGTAATCTATTTGGCAAATGCTGCTGAGAAGTCTACAGGATGAAGGATGATTAATAAGGTTCATTGGTGATGTCAGTGAGAGCTGTTTTAGCAATGAGGGGAGAGAGGGGAAGAGTTTTGCTATAAAGGGGAGCAGAGAAATGAGGTGATAGCTGTGGGCCATGTGCAATTTTGTATGCTGATGCAAATGATCCAGAAAGGAAGAAAAACTTGGTCATATAGGACAGAAAAGGGCTCACAACTGGAGTGATGTCCTTGAGTAAGAGATGAGAAAGGGAGCCAGTGCCAGTGGAAGAGCTACCTCCAGCAGAGCTGGGTCAAAGCATCAAAAGCAACCGTGCACAGAAGCTGGCACACAGGGCCAGGGGTTGGGGACTTGCACAAGTTTTCTTCCAATTAGTTCTGTTTTCTCAAATAGAAAGCAAAGTTGGGGGGAGGATGGGTGAGGAGAGGGAAAGGCAGCAGACTAGAGGAATTCAAGGCTTTCAGGCAGGGCTGAAGAGCGGTCTGGGCCAGGGCTCATTGTCTCCAGTCACATCAGCTGCCTAGAAGTTGGTGTGAATTAAACAGTCAGGTTTCGCCGAAACCAGTTTGGCTTAGTGGATAGAGCATCGGTCTGTGGACTGAAAGGTCCCAGGTTCAATTCCGGTCAAGGACATGTACCTTGGTTGCGGGGACATCCCCTGTGGGAGATATGCAGGAGGCAGCTGATCGACGTTTCTAACTCTCTATTCCTCTCCTTTCCTCTCTGTAAAAAATCAATAAAATATATTTTAAAAAAAAATAAAGTCAGATTTCATCAGACAGAAGTTGTGCCAGGCAGAAAGGGGCAAGGGAATTGAGATGTGTGAATGATTTTAACAATGAGCCATGGAATCCAAGTTAGGTCAGGAGAAAGTGAGGACAAGGAGAGTGGATAGTGAAAACTGGGAGCATAGGCAGGCTCTCTCTGGAGTACACTTACCTTTTTTTCCTCTCAGGTGTGCATCTTTACTTTTCTCTCCTAAATTCTAGTCTAAGGATTCCTATGAGACTTGCAACCAGAGAAGCAACGGCAGTGGCAGCTCATCCCTGGCTTGCACCTTGAACCTGTCTCCAAGGCCCCCTTTTCTCTGACTTTGCAGTGAGATAACCAATCTTGCCTTGGATCACTTCTTTCCTTTAATGTTTCTAGAGAGCCAATCAGACCACCACCAAGGCTATCTCCTGTTGCTTCTCTTGTCCTAGACTTTTCAGTGAGCTAAAAACAGCCCTGCCTTGGCTCACTTCTTTTACTGTGACTTTTTTTGCTGTTAACCCTCACCAGAGGATATTTTTTCCATTGATTCCTAGACAGAGTGGAAGGGGGGGGGGGGGGAGAGAAAGAGAGAGAGATTGATTGGTTGCATCCTAACTGTGACCTGACTGGAGCCAGGGATTGAACCTGCAATTGAGGTTCGTGTCCCTGACCTTGAATTAAACCCAAGACCCTTTGATCTGCAGGCCGACACTCTAACCACTGAGAAAAACTGGCTAGGTCTTTCACTGTGACTTTACTTCTCAGTGAATTCACGCAGTCCAGCGTGGCTCACTTCTTTCCTATAACAATTCTAGAGAACCAAAGCAGAGCACTTCGTTGGCACTCTCTCCTGTGTGTCCTCTACCTAAGCCCTTCCTTTGTTTCTCTGTCCCCTGCTTTAATAAGGGTACTCTCAAAATAAAATGAAAATAGAAAATTTGGGGTGGTGGGCACATGGTCCTATATACAGATTTTGTAAATTAGTGATCCACACATGTAACCTATATGTTCATGTAGACTAATTTTCACCTCAAGAAAATTAAAAGAAAGAAAGAAAGAAAGAAAGAAAGAAAGAAAGAAAGAAAGAAAGAAAGAAAAAGAAAGGAAGAAAGAAAGGAAGAAAGAAAGAAAGGAAGGAAGGAAGGAAGGAAATTGGGAGCATCCCAGACTACAGGGCCTAATGGGGTCCAGTACTGTTGCGAGTTTCCAGAGGGAAGGAATTGAAAGGAAAGGTGAGGGTGAAATGTGAGATGCTTCGATTATGATTATGGAGTAAAGATTTTGGTAAGTGCAAAGATTTCAGGAGAATGCCAGACTATGAACAACTTTAAAGCCATTATATTGACACCCTCTTCACCTAATCCTCACCACCAATCCCCTGGCAAGCCCTGTCTGTGCTTGCTCCATCCCTTCTACATACTGGCCAAGTCCCCATCATCTCAGACAACTGCATTGACCACTCATAGCTCTTCCTGCTCCTCCTCTCGTCCTGGTATAATCTACTCCATCCCTATTTTAAAATGGAAATCAGATCAAGACCCTCCCCACCCCCAAACTTTCCCCAAAGATTTCTGTCAACCCCAGTGAGAAGGGTCCTACCTCCTTCCCTCTTGCCACTGACCTAGGTGGCCCTCCACAGGTCTGAGGCCCACCAGCATTGGGCTACTGCCAGGAAAGGGAGCAGGCCCTGAAAGGCCTGGACAAGGTGATGCCCCTGGAGAGGGGGAGCGGGGTCAAGTAGTCCCTACCTGAAATGATCCACCTGATTGAGCACGTAGATGTGGTGTGGGATCTTCTTCCTGATCAGGAAGCGATGCATGTGGGGCACAAAGACCAGGAGCTCCTCAAAGCGTTCTCGGAAGGGCACCAGCACTGCCAGGCGGTGGGGGCCCCATGACGGATCTTCTTCCCAGTGCTCAGGGGGTGGTTCTGGGGGACAGGCCCGGGGTGGACCTGGGGTCTCCTGCCCTTGTCCCCTGGCTGCCCAGGCCATGTCACCAGAGCAGCTGAGCTGCAGCCAGAGCAGGGAGAGGAAGCCCAGTAAGAGACAGGCAACGAAGAGGTGGAAGACGGAGCATTTCCGGGGAAGGCTGCTGGGAAGCAGCCTGGACCTGGGACAAGAGCAGGGAAGGTCAGAAGGGCAGGTCTGGTCTAGGACCATCACAGACCCCTTCTCTGGCTTCCTCACAAGCAGGGCTGGTCTGCCTAAGCACCTGGGAATTAGTACAAAAGCAACTTTAATGCTTTTTCTCATGCTGCTATCATGTGTCAGAATACAGCCTATGCCCCCGCTTCCAGAAAGCCCTCCGATCACTCCTGGGTTGCAGAGTGCCCATTCCTTGATGCTTTCTTATTTTCTGTGAATGAGCCTTGGCCAAACCATGAAGGCTGGGATGAGGATCCTTGTATCTTGCACTTGCCCCGCCCCAGGATAGTGGTTTCCATCCTGAGCTGATGGCAGGAGCCTGGACTTAAAAGATCTCACCCACACCCTGCATGTTTACCACCTGCTGCCTCCCACACCTTGCATGTTTATCACCTGCTGAAACGTTGGCTTCATCCTGCTTCTCACACCAGAAAGTTCCTCAAGATCTGGGTCTGTGCTGGCATCAATCCCCAGTGAAAAACCCCAATGTTTATTTTTGAAAGATGAGGCCTGCCCGCAAATCAATGCAAAGCCCAAACTGACAGTGGCAGTTCACTGAACAAGTCTCAAAGCTTCATTCCAACAGACAGCCCATGCGACAAGAGCTGAGAGATGGACTAGGGAAAGAAGGATTGGGGCTGAGGCTAGCACCCAGGCTCATTTCAGAAACTGGAAAGACAGCTGGTATCTTAAACACTGCGGTAGTGTCGAGAGATTGGCCTTTAGGTTAGAAAATACAAAGAAACAAGTGGAATTCACCTGATTCTTTTGCCCCTCTCTTTGGAAGTTCCTGAGGGTAGTGAAGGAGTAGCTGAGGAATCCAAGAAAAGGGAGGCTTCCTCTGCAGGACGCCCCATGAAATAATCAGCAAAGCAACCTCTCTATGACCTCTGAGTCACCATGCATCTACCAGGCTTATAGATTCTACTTCCTAAGTGTCCCTTGACCCTTCCTCATCTACTGCCTCTCTTCTGTGCTCAGGTCTCATTGGTCCTTGTCCAGCTCAGACCTCTTCAAGCTCATGGATGATCCTCTTCTGTTTACAAGAAAAAGACCCAATCCCTTGGCTTGACAGTCAAACCCCTCTGTGATCTGGCCCCATCTTGTTGCCCCTAACCACTCATCCAGTGCTATAATTTGGCCAATTCTGAATTCCTCTGCTCACCATATTCCTTCCTGCTCCAACCTCACAAAGCCTGCTGCTTCTGCCTGAAATGCCCTTCCTATTTTATCTGTCTGAAAGCCCATCACGGATCCTTCAGGAGCAAACTCCAATGTCATGGCCAGCACTGCCCATCTTCTCATGTATACAAACTGAGATACATGCACCTTCTGTGTTTCCATGGCATCTGGTACTTCACTCTTTGGAGTACTCAGAGGTTTGTAATGCCCCAAGTCCCTGCTTGTCTTCCCCATAAATAACCAGGCTCCTGTCTGTGGCTGAAACACCAGACACACAGCAGAGGGCATGCTAAGTGAGTTACTGGAAGGGTTCAAGCAGCCAGGGCATGCTTTAAGTTATACAGTTAGAGCCACAGCAACTCCTGCCTCTATAATGGCACAACTGCCAACCAAAAAGCCAGCAGTCCTGAAGCCAGGTCCAGGTCCCACACACAGCAGAGGGATGGCTGATAAGACACCTTCACAGGGGGCTTCTGACTTACCCCCCCTTGTCCTGTGGTGGGGGTTTCCGATGGGGAGCAGAACCCAATCCTGCCAGTGGCCTGGGAAGGCTGGAGTCTCTACTGATTCTCCCTCTGAGGTCTTTCTGGGGGTGGGGTGGAGACCGGGGAGGTGGACATGGGGAACTATCCCACCTTCAGGGGAAGAAGCAATGACCATTATCCAGAATATGGCACGAACTGTGCATTTCATGCACTTTCACATGCTGTTTCCCTGGTCTAACTTTCCCTTCCTACCAGTATCACAGCCCCATTGGAGCGGTTAAAAGTCTAAACTGCTGACCAACTTTATTCAGAGCCGAATCCCAATTCCTTAGGACAGTGGACAACACTGAGAAGTTGCCTTGATGCCACCTGATGGCAAACTCCAGATCTGTAGTCCCATCGGCTCCCAGGGCTCGCTTCCCTGCTCTGAGGGGCAGACCAGATGAGGTTTTTTTCTCCTTCTTCAATCTGTACCCAAGACTAGAAAAGAGAAGATTCAAACCAAGGCAGGCTGGATCCATAGCCAGTACTCTTCATTGCTACATTAGCCTGCATCTGTTGCATGGATCTTAGTGTCCCAAGGTCAAAAGCAAGAAGAGACATCAGTAACTTTTTCTGAGAACACAGTTTTTTTTCCCCAAAGGTTTATGAAAAGGCATCAGGAAATGAAAATTTCCCTCTACAATCTTTCCTTTCTTCTCTCACACAAATCATAGAGATGCAAGGTTTGAATTCTCAAATGCTCTGATGATAGCACCTCCAAATGACAAGGGTAAGTGGAAGATACCTCCTCTGTGCTAGG
Source organism: Lasiurus borealis (assembly GCA_004026805.1). NCBI lineage: Eukaryota > Metazoa > Chordata > Mammalia > Chiroptera > Vespertilionidae > Lasiurus > Lasiurus borealis. Next base: position 9,369 of record PVJN01017611.1, read on the forward strand.
CACAGTATCAAGGACTTTACGTTTGTCTCCTTTAGTCCTCATATAGCTCTCTTCCCGGTTTCAGAGATGGAAAAGCTGAAGTCAGAAAGATTAAGTGATATGTTTCTGATCACATGATGATTAAAGAGGATTTCTGCCCAGGGCTGACTTCCCAGTTCTGGCTTTCTTTCTGTTATGTTCCTGTCTTCTCACTTCAACACCGTCTCTGAAAAATCTCCAAAGTTAAAGACTTGTGCCCACTATATTCCAAAACCATTGGGCACATGGCAAAGTTAAGGGAGCTAAAGGGAACGAGGCGTCATTCACTGGGTAAAGACTCACTATGTGTTCTAGGTGAGAAAAGTTTGGGGGGCACATCTCAAGACTGAAGTGTCCTCCCAAATGTAGACAACTAAAAAACTCCATCTCCCCGGTTCTGCTTTAGGGGTAAACATCAGCTAGGCTCTGGGCCACGGCCATACCTAACACACGGAGCAGGCTCCGTCCCAGTGCGGCTGCAGGAGAAGTGCACCGGTGTTAGGTGAGGAGTGCCCACTGCGTGCCCGGCAGCGGCCAGCCGGGCGGAGGGGCAGAGCTCCTGTCCGGTGTGTCCTCGGGGGTGGCCCAGCGCGGAAGGGGAATCTCGAAGGAGGGAGGGAGAGTCTGAGGCTGCCTGCATGTGATGGGGAGGTGGGAACCAGAAAAATGGAACACAGACTCCGCGACCAGGGTCAGAAAGACAGAGATCCATTCGGAGAGGTCAGCGGAGTCACTGACCAGCACTAAGAGAGAGAGAGAGAGAGGCCAGGGGAGAAACTCCTAAGAGAAAACGACTTGCAGAGAGAGAGAAGCTCACAAAGGGAAGTCAACGGAGAAAGGCAGACCCACGGGTGACGGGGCCCTGCAGAGTGACGTGGACTGGAAGACACAGAGACAGACACCCAACTGGAGACCCAGGGACCCACCAGAACCACCCCAGACCCTCAGAGAGCCCCGCAGAGAGGAGACGCGACGGCCTCGGGCTCCTAAATTCCGCCCCGCGGCCGGTGAAGATCGGCACCCGGAGCACAGGGCCAGGGCCGCCGCCGCTCACCTGCCGTCCTCCCAGGGCAGCTGCGCCGCTTTCCTCCGGGAGGGGAACATGGTGGGGGGAGGCGGCCGCGCATGGGGCTCGAGCTCCCGGCCGGGCGGGCCGGCCTCCTCGGCCTACGCGGCACCTCCGCCTCCTGCCCCGCCCCTACCCGTCGCCCCGCCCCTCGGTCCTGCGGGTCCTCCGCTCCGGCCGCGCCGTCTACTCCCGGAGCTGCGGCGTCAAAGGTTCCGCTTGTGGAGAAACACGCTACCACTTGACTGCTTTTTAACCTCCTGAGAAACTGAGGCTCCAGAGGGGGTTCAAGTCATTGGGCTGGGGCTGGACTTAAGACTCCAGACTTTCAAACCAGTGCCCTGGGGTAATGTGCATCTTCCTCCTCCTTCCAAGGGAAGGCAAGGAGCTTCTGGGTCTCCTGGCTGTCACCTCAGGTGCATTCTTCCTCTACAAGCTTGGAGGACCGCAAAGCCAAGCTCAGGGCTTAGTCTTGCATTCAAGAGATACCCTATGGAGTTAGAGCCAGGCGCTACAGACATATCGACTGGATTCCAAACTCCACTCTGCCAATTCAGCTATGTTTGGGGGCAAAACAATCTCTGTTCCCTCTCTTAAGTGCCTGATCTACATGATTGCTGTGAGGACTAAAGGGAAAAAATACACTTGGTACAGAGATGGGCACAGTAGATTTCGACTTAAGTTGTCTCTTTGGGCTTTTCTTGGCGGTGACAGTTTCTCAGACTTTCATAGAGGGAATCAGAAAAAGGACATAGGTGACAACTCAAGAAATCTGAATTAAGTATGGACTTTAAAAATAATGTATTACTAAATTCACTAATTTTTCATAAAATTGTTTTTATTGATTTCAGAGGGGAGATATAAACATTGATGAGAAACATCTATCAGATACTATTTCCTGCACGCCCCCTACTGGGGATGGAGCCTGCAACCTTGGCATGAGCTCTGACCCTGGAATCAAACTGACTTCCTGGTTCATGGGACAACACTCAAACAACTGAGCCACCCACCTGGCTACATTCATTAATTTCTAACAAATGTACCATACTAATACATGAGATTAATAATAGGGGAAATTCCCTGGTTGGGTTACAGGCTCAATCCTCAGTAGGGGGCATGCAAGAGACAGCTAATTCCATGCTACCAATTAAGCCCATCAATATCCTTATCCCAGCCTATCCAAGGATTTCTGTCCTTCCCACAGCTGCAGCATTCCTGTTCAAAAAACTGCATTCTAGCCCTAACCTGTTTGGCTCAGTGAATAGAGTGTCAGCCTGTGGACTCAAGGGTCCTAGATTCAATTCCGGTCAAGGGCATGTACCTTAGTTGTGGGCACATCCTCAGTAGGTGTACAAGAGGCAGCTGATCGATGTTTCTCTCTCATCGATGTTTCTGGCTCTCTATTCCTCTCTGTAAAAAGATCAATAAATTTTAAAAAAACAAAAAAAATCCTGCATTCTAACTGGCTTTTCCTTACAGCACCATGACAAGTCTATCCTGAGTCCATCTACCCTGGAAAGGCAAGGATGGCACTTCATGGGGAGCTGGCACAGGTGTGGATTTGAACCCCAAACCAATTTATTTGTTAGATGTTCTTGGGCAAAAAGATTGAAGTTCAGCACCGTGAGTGTGGCTCAATGGATGAGCATTGACTTATGAACCAGGAAGTCATGGTTCAATTTCCAGTCAGGGCACATGTCCAGGTTGCCAGCTCAATCCCCAGTAGGGGACATACAGGAGGCAGCTGATCCATGATGTTTCTCTCCCTCTCTGAAATCAATAAAAATATATATTTAAAAAACAAAGATTGATGTTCAAAGGTGGGTACTCATCTTGGAATGTGAAGTGTTTTGCCCACTGGAAGAATTGACATTCCCTGAAGTGTTATGCCCACTGATAGTAGAGTAACTTTACATTGTACAAAAAGTCTTTTTTTTTTTTTTTTTAATTTTTATTGGGAAACCAATGTAACAAACCTAGGCTTATTGAAAATGAAATCAGTAACTAAGACTCCGCAGGCCCCATCCCCAGCCAGCACCAAGACCTCTGCCTGCCCTGATCCCAGTTCCTCCAGCCCCAAAAAGGACATCTATGTGAAAAAATCCAGAGTCTACCTCAGGCCCACTTTCCCACTTTGCAACTCCCTCCATCTCACCCTCAACTGACATACACACCCTGGATCAGCAGGCTGGGTTTAGGCCTAAGGAGGTGCTCAGGGTGGCAGAGAATCACAGCTATTTCACAACCTGCCTAAAATCCCAAGTTAGCAAGGAAGACAAAAAGAAAACTGGCTTGCCCACCCACTCCCCTCCCTGCAGCCACCCCAGATAACAGACTCTCACATCCCTGATCAGTAACATTGTGATTCTGAGGTGCCATTGGGATTCCCAGTGGCTTCAATAGCCCCTAGGAGATTACTGCAAAGGCCCAGAGCTCAAGAGAGGGGCAGGCATTTGCCCCACCACCTGCTCAGTATGCTCCAGCTGAGCTGCTCCCCTTAGCTTGTGCCTGGGGTGCCTGTGACCTCTCTTCCCTCCAGAACATCCATGGCTGGAAATCAGTCCTCCTGCCAGAGAGAAATCAGTTCCAGGAGGCCTCTTCTCCCCCAGCCTGGGAGGAAGGATGGCTACACCAGCTTCTTGGCTTCAAAGAAGCTCTTGAGGTGTCGCATCTGCCAGACACCGATGGCTACGAGGATGAGGGTCTGTAGAATGGACCACCACAGCACCCGTTGGTTGGTGCTCTCGCTGGTCTGCCGGAAGCGCTCTTCTCGCCACTGTGGGAGGGGAGAATGGAAGAAGAGCCTGAATTGGCTGGGTCCCACCTGGGTCTGTTAGAACTTATGGGTTCCCTCCCTGGAGGATGGTCCAGGGCCAACTAGTTCTGCACAGATACCAGTCAAATGCTGCAAAGACACCCCACAGGGGGACTGTCTTCACCCTCACTAGCCAAATGACCTCAGGTAACTTAAGTCTGTTTGCTCTATCAGTTATAGACCTCCCAGATCCTACTACTCTGGTGCTTAGAGGATAGGTAAAATAATCATGATAGCACCATCAGACAGAGCTGTCCTGAAGTGCCCAGGACACTCTTTGAGTATTCCGCTCAGGTCTCCAGGACTGCTCCTTGAAGACTGTGGGCACAGGTTGCAAATTGGCGATCCAGGGGCTGCACCTGGCCCATACACCTGTGTTGTTTGGTTCACACAGTATGTTGCCAACATTTAAAACCAATGAATTTTTCACACAAAAAACCTGGACCTCTAGCTCCCCTTAAAACCCAGAGCCAGTTAGCATTTCTACAAGGTTGTCCTTGGCTGCCAATCATATCTGTCTCTGGTTACGCAGGTTACTATCCTACCAATCCTTATGGTCATATATCTGTTAGCGGCACCTGCTTACTCCTGGATACAGGTGAGTTTGAAACCCCTGGGATCACCTAGAGCCATGGAAATAGCACCCAAGTTTTGGTATCAATTCCTGCTGTCACTTTGTGTAACTGTGTGCCCTAGGGCAAGAAGAGCCTTAAGAGACTGTCTCCTCAAATACAAAATAGAGTTAATAATAGCCATCCCACCTTTTAGACTTTCGAAGTAGACAAACTGGTATGTTTCATAATAAATCGGACATGTAACTCCTGGCTGAGCCAGTAGGCAGCTTCTGAGAAGAAGGCCACTGATCCTAGCCTAGCCACTCACCCGCTGATAGTTCTGTTCTTTCTGGATCTGCTCTACTTGCTCCACCAGCTGTCGTACTCGTAGCTGCAACTCACTCAACTTGTCTTTGGCAGCAATTTCTGCATAGTCATTGGCGTGTTCACCCACCTGAATGTCCAGATGAACTCTCTGTGAATAGACAAGGAAGATAAAGACAATCAGGTAGCTCTGCTCCCTCTTCATGCCAAGGACTGACAGTCCACCCATCTTCCTTAAATTGTTCATTAAGCCAACACTGATGAAGCCTCCTCAGTGTCCAGCTCTATGGGGCTCTAGACACACAAAAAAGAATAAACCTTGGCTGATGCTCTGTCCAAGGTATGTGCGAAGAGCTCCACGTACTGATCTCATACCCACAGTATCACCAGTCCCCAGTCCTGAGCAGGGGCTAAAAGCTAAAAGTACAAGTCCTAGATGAGTCCACTTACCAACATGCCTCCAGCAAAGAGGGAGAACTTGGTGGAATTAGAGTGAAGACAGATCTGATGCTCGCCGGGGGTATGGGATGTGAAAGTGAACCTGCCTTCGGAGCCATACTGCCGTGCCAGAATGACCTGGAGAGAAAGGGCTTTAGTGAGTCACTGCATGGAGCTGGATGGTGCTTACGGCTTTAAGTGCCTCAAAAATCGGCAAGCAGAGCTTGCAGTCATCCCACAACACCAAAAGGTCCAAAGCTGCTCAGAAGCAGTTGCCAAAAGCTTGTCTGAAAACTATTTGGAGTAAGGTAAAAACAAACAAACAAACAAAAAACAGGCATAGGTTCGCATGTGACTGCTCCTGGGAAGAGTTTTCTTTTACTCATAGCTCATGCTCTTTCAATGATTTTGGTGTAATTCATTTTGTAGGTGACAGCTAAAGGGTTTTGAGAGTTTTTTGGTTTTAATCTTTGTCAAACTTTAAAGCTGCTCATTCTTTTTGGAAAGTACACTGTTCTGTGAAATCCTAAAGTGTAGCTGTCACAGCTTTAGAGTTGACAAAATTGTTTCTCAGCCCCACAATTAATCCTCTCATCACACTTATAAGAATTTCCACAACACAGACCAGTGAATGGTTTAGGGAAAAGTAACTAACTGACTTGGTGGGAACATGCAGCAATCAATAAGAGGTTGAGAGGAGAGCCAGTATTGATTGCAACAGGGTAAGTCTGGAGCGAAAATCCAGGATTTCCCCACATAAACAACTGTTGTTGTGTGTGTGTTTTTTTACCAATTTAGCAGATGTGGAAACTAGGAGGGGAAGTATCAGCGCCTACTTGGTCTAGCGCTTAAGTGCAGAGCGAAGGGCTCAGCGGGGCACAGGGGTCGGCTCAGCGGGGCACTGGGGGCCGACTCACCTTGTCTTCTGGGTCCTTCACCTCCACGAACATGCCAAGTCCGGGGGTGGCGGGCTGGTACTCCTCCCGCTGCTTGTCATACAGCTGCGTCCGGTAGTTTCCTGGAGGGAAGCCGGGCGAGCCCAAGTCAGAGGTGACTCCGGGTCCGCGGCAGGTAGAGCACGGCGAGGCCGGCTGCTCCCGGCTCTGGAGCGTTGCGGACCCTCCCACACCCCGCGCCCCAGGACCCCATTCTCGTTCCCAACTGCCCCCTTTCCCCCCGCACCTATAACCATGGTCTCGTCCGGAATCTCCTCAATAAAGCACTTCTTCTCTGTCTCCCCGATGTGAAAGTAGAGCGCGCCTCCCCGGGCCGCAAACCACAGTAGCAACAGAAGGGCCCGGACCACCCAGCCCAGCCCCGCGCCCAGCCAGGGCCTGAAGACCCGCACGCCCAACTCCGCAGCCATCTTGCCCCACCTGACCGCGCAGCCGCAATTGGCCGCGCCACGTACCCTTGCCGCCGCCGCGGGGCCTATCGGGACAGCGAGTTCCGCTGGGGCGGGGCTGGGGAGGGAAACAGGACTATAAATCCCGAGATGCCGCGCGGCCACGGCGCGGCAGTACGTGATTGGGGCGAGGCTTCTGCCTGGAACCGAATTGGAATTGAAGCCACAAAACGGAAAGTTTCTCTCCTCCTAACGGCCCTCATCGCGGCCTGGCGACTGGTGATTTTATCTACTTTTTACAGAGGATGAAACTAATGCGGTTTGAGGTTGCGGAGCGAATTATGAGCAGACACAAGGTTCGAACCTAGGATCCCTGATGTTCCTGGCATAGCATCTGCAATCATGGGTTTGCTTCTGTATTTGAAAATTCAGCTTGGAAAAAAAATGACACAAGCAATGCTCAGGTTTATCTTCAGATGTTTTTCAAAATAGAAAAGAAAAATCGGTCTTTCTTTACCACTTTTTTTGCCCCCCAAACCTCTCTCACTCTCAAATCGGGTCTGTATGGTTTCAGGAATCCTACCACCATCACCAATGTTTACTCCCCCACTAGGCCTTTGCGCTTAATCCCGGGCTCTTAGCTGGACCCAGTGTATTCTGTGCCCCAATGTCTGGCAGGATAAAGGACCACAGGGCTTCTTGGGACAGAACAGCCCGGTTTTGAAGAGGTCTGCACTAAATGTGAGATCAGCAGGGGTCTGGACCCTTCCCTTCGTGACCTTCCTGAATTTTACCCAAATTTCAGTGTTTTGGCAGCTCATCGCAAAGTTGCATAGAAGCTGGAGGTTTTCTCCTTCTCTATTTGAGATTCTTTTTGTTTCACTTGGCCCTAGAGAGGGAGGTTTAGTGGGAATGTGTTCACATTTCCCCATCATTGAGCAGTCTATCTCATTCTTCTTAGAAATAGTATTTGATAATACGATTGTACTTTTTTAAGCATTTCTTTAATAAAAGTGATTAAGGTTCTCTCCTTTATTTGTCTCCTTATTTGTTCTTACAAATAATGCTGCAATAAATATCACTGTTCATTGTCTGTGGCGGGGTAGCTCAGTTGTCCATACCTCATGGTTGTAGGTTCCATCCTTGATCAGGGCACAAACATCTATTTAAAAGCATTAAGTTTAGGAGAAACCAAGATGGTGGCATAGGTAAACACCTGAATTTGCCTCACACAACCACTTTAAAATTACAACTAAAATACAAAACGAACATCATCCAGAACCACAGGAAGGCTGGCTAAGTGGAAAGTCTACAACTAGAGGGGAAGAAAGAAACACACGGAGACTCAGAGGAGCTGTGGAAGTAAAGTGCAGAGGTACAGAGGCATGTGCACAGAGAGGGCTGGCAACTGAGTAAGCAAGCAGGTGGCTTTCTCAATCAGAAGGGAGACACAAGCTCCCAACTGCTCTGAACTCCAGTTCCAGGTGAGACTTGGAACCCAGACTCATGAGGAGAAACTGCACTGTCCAGCAGAGGGCAGAACTTGAGGGCAGCTTTCTCTCAAAGGTGCTTGCAACCATTACCGACAGATACTGAGACCTTTTTTGATTTTGCTTTGTTTATTCTGGAGAGAGAGAGAAACTTTAAGTTTGTTGTTCCACTTATTTATGCATTCATTGGTTGATTCTTTTTTGTTTGTTAATCCTCACCCAAGGATTTTTTCCATTGATTTTTAGGGAGAGTAGAAGAGAGAGGAAAAAACAGAGAGAAACATTGATGTGAGAGAAACACATCAATTGGTTGCCTCTTACAAGTGCCTGACAAGGATCTTGGTCAGAGAGGATCCTGCAACCAAGATACATGCCCTTGACTGGAATTGAACCTGGGACCCTTTGCTGTGCAGTCTGACATTCTATCAACTGAACCCAAATGGCTAGGGCAGTGCTTTTGGTTGATTCTTATATGTGACCTGATCAGAATCAAACCCACAAACTTGGTATAATCCAGCTGATGCTCTAACCAACTGAGCTACCCAAACTTTTTATTTTTATTTTTTAAAATAAATTGTTATTGTTCAAATTATTACAATTGTTCCTCTTTTTTCCCCCCATAGCTCCCCTCCACCCGGCTCCCACCCCACCCTCTCCCCTTACCTCCCCCGCATTGTCCTCATCCATAGGTGTATGATTTTTGTCCAGTCTCTCCCTGCACTCCCCCCTCACCTCTTTCCCCATGAGAATTATCAGTCCACTCCCTTTCTGTGCCCGTGATTCTATTATATTCACCAGTTTATTCTGTTCATCAGATTTTCAATTCACTTGATTTTTAGATTCACTTGTTGATAGATATGTATTTGTTGCTCATAATTTTTATCTTTACCTTTTTCTTCTTCTTCCTCTTCTTAAAGAATGCCTTTCAGCATTTCATATAATACTGGTTTGGTGTTGATGAACCCCTTTAGTTTTTTCTTATCTGTGAAGGTCTTTATCTGCCCTTCAATTCTGAATGATAGCTTTGCTGGGTACAGTAATCTTGGTTGTAGGTTCTTGCTATTCATCACTTTGAATATTTCTTGCCACTCCCTTCTGGCCTGCATAGCTTCTGTTGAGAAATCAGCTGACAGTCCTATGGGTGCTCCCTTGTAGGTAATTAACTGTTTTTCTCTTGCTGCTTTTAATATTCTCTCTTTGTCTTTTGCTCTTGGTATTTTAATGATTATGTGTCTTGGTGTGGTCCTCTTTGGATTCTTTTTGTTTGGGGTTCTGTGCACTTCCTGGACTTATAAGTCTTTCTTTCACCAGGTAGGGGAAGTTTTCAGTCATTATTTCTTCAAATAGGTTTTCAGTATCTTGCTCTCTCACTTCTTCTGCCACCCCCATAATTCTGATGTTGGTACACTTGAAGTTGTCTCAGAGGCTCCTTACACTATCTTCACATTTTTTTATTCTTTTTTCTTTTCCAGTTGAGTGTTTTTTGGTTCTTTGTATTTCAAATCTTTGACTTGATTCTTGCATTCCTCTAGTCTGCTGTTAGGTCTCTGTATAATACTATTTATTTCAGTCAGTGTATGTTTAATTTCTAGTTGGTCCTTTTTCATCTCCTCTTGGGTCTCACTAAATTTATCCATATTTTCTAGGAAATTCCTTAAAAACCTTATAACCGTGGTTTTGAACTCTATATCCAGTTGTTTGTTTTCCTCCATTTATTTCGTTTGTAATTTGTTCCTTTGTCTCCGCATTTTCACTGCTTCCCTGAGTTGGAAGAGTAGCTTTGTGTGCTAGGTGTCCTATATGGCCCCATAGCTCCGCCTCTCCCGTTACCTGAGGTGGACACTCTTGGTGCACCCCTTTGTGGACTGTGTGTACAGTCTTCTTATAGTTAATTCTTGATTGTTGTTGGTATTACTGGGGGGAATTGACCTCCCAGCCAATTGGTTGTGAGGATCAGCTGTGTCTACGCAGGGAGAACTTCAGTGCTGGACTCAGCCTTAAGACTTGCAAGATGATTGCCAAAACCGGTTTGGCTCAGTGGATAGAGTGACAGCCTGCGGACTGAAAGGTCCTAGGTTCAATTCCAGTCAAGGGCATGTACTGTGGTTGTGGGCACATCCCCAGTAGGGGGCATGCAGGAGGCAGCTGATCAATGTTTTTCTCTCTCATCGATGTTTCTAACTCTCTATCCCTCTCCCTTCCTCTCTGTAAAAAATCAATTAAAAATATTTTTAAAAAATACTTGGAAGATTGCAAAAGCCTCTGTGCTGGGCTTGGATGTGGCAGAGTCTCAAGGCTGAGCAGACAGCCTTGGCTTCCCATCAGCCCTTCCCTACATGGCAGCCCCGGGGTCTCATGTCCCTTGGTAATTGTTGCAGCCCTATCTGTGCACACACACATGCGCCTGAAGACCTCTGCCTTCTGGCTCCCCTGAGTTTCCATGTGCTCTGGGGACCCTTATGAGTCTGGGTCTCTAGGGTCTTGCCGGAAACTGGGGTTCAGTGCAATCAGACCTGGATTTCAGTGCATTTGGCAGGTTCTGTTTTTCTTCCGCTAGAGAAAGCCCAGGGCACAATCAGCAGTCAGTCCTTTTTACATTCACCTCCCAACTTCTGCCTTTCGTGGCTCCCCTAAATTTCTGTGCACTCTTCTCTTTTCATGACAGTCCAGACTCCCCCCGTATGAGTCTCACCTGAAAACTGGGGTTCAGTGAAGTCAGAAGTGGGGTTCAGAGCAGTCAGGAGTTTCCATCTCCCTCCCACTAGACTCTATTGACTAGAGGAAGCCAGCCAGACCCTCTGCCGCCTGTCCTCTCACATGCGTGTCCCCGTACCTCAGCTTTTCACAGCTCCTGTGAGTCTTTGTGAGCCCCTCTCTTTACTTCTAGTTGAATTTCCATTCAGCCAGCTTTCCTGTGGTTCTGGATGGTTTCCATTCTGTCTTTTAGTTGTTTTGAAATTGTTGTGCAAGGCAGCAGTTTAGGTGTTCACCTATGTCACCATCTTGGTTTCTCTGGTTCAACCTTTTTAAACTTGGCAAATTCATTGGATGAAAATGTGTATTTACTATCCTTTTAATTTTAATTCAGATACTGAACATTATTTTGCTGGTCACTTGTTTTCGTCTATGAACTGCTGGTTGATTTTTCTTAGTGCTGTTATAACTACGTTCACATTATTAGTGATGATGTAACCACTATTCAGAATTGACAAATGATTAAAGAATTAATAAATGATAACATTTTATAATATTTGTTTCAGGTATTTTAAAAAATATTTTATTGATTTTTTACAGAGAGGAAGGGAGAGGAATAGAGAGTGAGAAATATCGATGAGATATCGATCAACTGCCTCCTACACGCCCCCTACTGGGGATACATGCCCTTGACTGGAATCAAACCTGGGACCTTACAGTCCACAGGCCGAAGCTCTATCCACTGAGCCAAACCGGTTTTGGCTTGTTTCAGGTATTTTTAAATTAAAATTTTTGCATTGAGATAGTTATAGAATCACATACAGTTGTAAAAAACAAAATAATGCATAGAGATCCAATGTATCATCATCCAGTTTCCCCCAATGGTATACATCTTGCCCAAATGTAACACCATATCACAACCAGGATACTAACATTGATACAGTCTAGTAATATTATATTACCACAAGATCTGTCATGTTGCCCTATTATAGCCACATCACTTCTCTACTTCCTCATCCCCTCCTTAATCCCAACTACTACTAATCTGCATTTTCCATTCTATACTTTACCATTTCAAGAATGTTACATAAATGGAATCATACAGAATATTAACTTTTGAGATGAGTCTTTTAAAACTCAGCATGCCCTAGCTGGTTTGGCTCAGTGGATAGAGTGTCAGCCTGAGGACTGAAGGGTCCTGGGTTTGATTTTGCCCAAGGGCATATGCCTGGGTTGTGGGTCAATCCCCAATAGTGGGTGGGCAGGAGGCAGCCGATCAGTGATCCTCTCTAATCATTGATGTTTCTATATCTCTCTCCCTCTCCCTTCCGCTCTGAAATCAATAAAAAATATATATATTTTAAAAAACCCTCAGCATAATTCTCTGGAGATTTCTGTTTTCTGAATGTATAATTCTGAATGCATAATTCTCTGGAGATTTCTGTTTTCTGAATGTATCAACAGTTAGTTTCCTTTTATAAAAAGTAGCCATTTCACATAACGTAAAGATATAATTTTGTAATAACAACAACCGAAAGGGGTGAGAACAGAGCTGTTAAAGAAGGAGAATTTTTTGCCCAGCCAGAGTGGCTCAGTTAGTTGAGTATTTTCCATGCACAAAAAGGTTGCCAGTTCAGTTCCCAGTCAGGGCACATGCCCGGGTTTGGGGCTTAATTCTTGATAGGGGGTATGCAGGAGGCAGGTGATCAATGTTTCTCTCCATTCCTCTCTCTCTCTCTCGAAAATAATAAATATTTTAAAAAGAATAAAGTCTTTGGCCCTGTTGGCATAGTTGAGTGTCAGTCTAAGAACCAAGAGGTCATGGTTCTATTCCCAGTCTGGACACATGCCTGGGTTGCCAGCTCAATCCCCAGTGTAGAGTGTGCAGGAGGCCTTCCAAATTATCATTTCTTATGTAGGACTTGCCTCAAAATGACCACTTAACCCCAGAATGACCACTCTTTTCAGAGGGACCCCTGGGTTTGGGACCTGACACTTCAATAGGGAAGTAAGTCACAAAAGAGCAACAAAAACCAGGGGAGAGCTGCACACACAGTGGAAGGGGCTCCCCATCCATTTCCACATAGATCCTTCATAGTCACTATGGAGGCGATGGCACATGGCTCATTTTAGAGAAGAGAGCCAGCTAGTAAGGGGTAGGCCATTCTAAAACCTGTCCAGTTCCATTCAGTTCTTGGCATTCTGTTCTCTCCATGGCTACTTTTCTACACGTAGGGAAAGACCCCATACAAAGAGGTTAATTCACTGCCACTGTTTTTATAGACCTGGGAGTATGAATGAGAAAAATAGTATGTTCTTGTGGCTATCATAACAAATTACCACAAAGTTAGTAATTTAAAACAACAGAAGTTGCCCAGCCCATGTGGTTCAGCGATTGAGTATTGACCCAGGAACTAAGAGGTTGCCAGTTCAATTTCTGGTCAGGGCATATGCCCTAGTTGCGGGCTCGATCCCCAGTGTGGGGCGTGCAGGAGTTAGAGGATCGATGATGTTCTTGTTTCACCGATGTTTCTCTCTATCCCTCTCCCTTCCCTTCTCTCTCTAAAAATCAATATAAAATAAATAAAACAACAGAAGCTTATTCTCACAGTTCTGGAGGCCAGAAGTACAAAATCAAGGTGTCAGCAGGGCTACACTCCTTCTAAAGGCTCTAGGAGAGAATTCTTCCTTCCTCTTTCAGCTTCTAGTGACTCTAGGCATTCCTTAGTTTGTCTATATCACTCTAATTTCTGCCTCCATTTTTTCCTTTTGTGTCTCTGTCTTCCCTTCTGTGTCTTATAACAAACGGCATTTGTAATTTGGATTTGGAACCCACACAGGTATTCCAGGAAGACCTCATATCCAAGTCCTTAAGTTAGCTATATCGATAAAGACCCTTTTTCCAAATACAGTGGTACCTCAAGATACAAGTTTAATTCGTTCCGTAACCTTGAAGCGTGGGAAACTGAGACGCTCGAGTCACGGTAAGCTGGTGGGTCGTGTGCAACCGGCTGATCCGCGCGATTACTCTTATCTCAAATGTTGCCCATATTTCAAAGCAAAAATCGCTCGCTCGACAGCCCGTATCTTAAAAATCTCGTATGTTAGGGCACTCGTATCTCAAGGTACCACTGTAAAGTCACATTCACAGAGTCTGGGAGTTAGGACATAAACATCTTTTGTGGGGGCTATCATTCAATCTACAACAGAGATGAAAAATGTTAGGGTACCAAGTGACTTAACAAATGGGTTAATCAGAGTTCTCAGAATTCGGGAGGGAGGGAGAGATGGATGGATGGATGGATGGATGGATGGATGGGAAGGAGGAAAAAGTGATATCAAGTAAGTATTAAGGAAATAGTATTTGAGTGGAATATTGTAGAAATGCAAATGTACAAAGGATTTCAATATAACTCAAACCCCTTAATTGTATAATATGGTAAGGTAAAGGCTTTGAAAAAGAAAGGAATCAATCCTAACTGGTTTGGCTCAGTGGACAGAGGGTTGGCCTGCAGACTGAATGGTCTCGAGTTTGATCTGGCTCAAGGACACATACCTTGGTTGCAAGCACATCCCCAGTGGGAGGTGTGCAGGAGGCAGCTGATCAATGTTTCTCTCTTATTGATGTTTCTAACTCTCTATTCTTTTCCCTTCCTCTCTGTAAAAAAATCAATAAAATTTTTTTAAATTTTGTTTAAAAAAAAAAAGAAAGGAATCAGGGAAAATAAGTTGTGCATGAATGGAATGAAGCCAAGAGGGAGATCAGATCAAACAATGGATGAAAGTGAATATACTTATCCTATAAGTTATATAACTAGAAGCAGACTATAATCAGAGTCTGCAGACTGGTGGCCTGCAGTTTGTTTTCTTTATCCTGCACAGTGTTTAAAATTTTTTAAATTAATTGCCAACAGTAACAGTACCAAAGTTTCTATAGTATAAATTTTAGCAAATGTTGGGTAGGAAAATTGGTTGAAGAAGCTTGAAGCTATTTTGCAAAATTTGACATAAAGGACAGTTGTGTATACCCAGGGGGTATGATGAAGATTACGAGGAAAGAGTCAGTCTCTCTCTGGAGAATACTGTTTAAGGCAGTCCCTCATGGATGAAAGAACCTTTGTGGAAGTCTAGGTTTCCAGAGGAAAAGTTCCAGCAAATGGAGAAAAATAAAACAAAATGCATTTTGAACAGTTTGACTTTACCGGCATCATTTATAACCCAAGGCAGCTGGTGATTTATCCCATGGGATAAAGTAAGAGCATGTGAGTGAGCAGCACCTGCTTCCCCAGCAGTGCAGGACTCTGCCAAAGAAGCCCATTTCTTTCTTGCTCCATCCAGAGTACTGAGTTGTGAGCTGCATGACTGGTGGGTGGGAAGGGGCCGGGAGATAAGACACTCAGAGGGAATTAGAGGAATAGGGATCCCACTAACTCTATCACAAACTTCATTAAGAAGCCTGCACACAAGCTGCTGGGGATGCTTTGCCGGTGGATGCCCGTCAAATGGCCCACAGACACTGCCGATGCTCTGGGTGCTTCACTTCCTCACACCCCATCCTGTGGCTAGATCTGTGTGTGTGCTCCTCACGGTGGTGAGAGGAAGCTTTGGGAGACAGCTAGTACAGAAAACTGGCCTAAATCAGACAACCAGGGAGAGAGACCACAAACTTGAGCTTTAGCTTTCCCCTTGGAAAAGCAAAAGGGAGGTTATCAGCACTGGGTCTGGGACATGGCAGGATTGAGAGAAGACATATAAACTTGTGAATTCTGCCACAAGATAAAGCGAGAAGTGTGGAGCAGGTATTTCCATAGAATAGTGGTTCTCAACCTTTCTCATGTCGCGACCCTTTAATACAGTTCCTCATGTTGTGGTGACCCCCAACCATAAAATTATTTTCGTTGCTACTTCATAACTGTAATTTTGCTACTGTTATGAATTGTAATGTAAATATCTGTGTTTTCTGATGGTCTTAGGCGACCCTGCTAG
Source organism: Lasiurus borealis (assembly GCA_004026805.1). Classification (NCBI taxonomy): domain Eukaryota; kingdom Metazoa; phylum Chordata; class Mammalia; order Chiroptera; family Vespertilionidae; genus Lasiurus; species Lasiurus borealis. The sequence goes on from PVJN01017611.1 coordinate 25,099, forward strand.
TGGTTCTCAAAGAGTCTAGATGATGAGACTGAAACCCAGAGAAATCAATGACTTTCCTAAGGTCACATGGTCAGTAAGTGGCAGAGCTTAGATTGCAATGTACATCTGACTACCAGGCCTTTCAACTACCATGTACAGAGGAGTGACTCACTTCAAATAAAATACCTTTAGAATGGCCCACAAATGATCAGTACATATTTATCAGGTCTAGGAGAGTGAGGGAGAGAATACAAAAATGTTTGAGCATATGAAAGTTGTAAGATGGGGCTGGAACCCAGGGTTCAAGGAAGAGAGAGGTAGGGAAAGAGGCTGCTGCAGGCCCTAAATACCCAGCCTGATAACTTGAAACTTATCCTGTAGGTGGGAGCTTCCTGGGTTGTCCTCAGTGTGTGTGTGTGTGTGAGAGAGAGAGAGAGAGAGAGAGAGAGGGAAAAGGAGAGGGAGAGAATGGGGGGACAGCATGAAGGCTCAACTGTAACAGCAGTTTTCAATATCACTGTTTCAGAATCATATGGGCTGCTTGTAAAAAAAATCAACTGGGACCCACACTAGAGAGTGATTAAATGGAGCAGTGATCTGCATTTTAATAAGTTTTCCAAGTGATTCTGGCGCAGGTGGTTACTTAAAGAAACTCCAGTAATCCAGAAGGAGAGAAGAAGCAAGGAGAATAATTATGAGGGAGTTGTCAGAGATAAATGATAAGTCATAAACTCCAATGGTAGCAAAGAAAATAGAAACAGCCTAATTACTATGGTAGGATAATGTTTTCATAATGTTCCCCTTCTTTTTCCCTGTAATTCACCCCCACCCTCTTTCAAATAGTTGGTCCATTGTGTGCTCATTGCCCCTCAGGGGTGGGATGTGACAGGGCAGAAAACAAAATAAGGAATCATTCTGGAATGTGTTGGGACTTACTTCAAATAATACAGGAGTCGTGGGGAGTGGTTATACAGAGATGAATTAGGACTGGTCATGAGTTGATAACTGTGGAAACTGAGTGATGGCTGCAAGGAATTCATTATAGAATTCTATCTACATTTGTCTATTTTCAAAAACTTTATTAAGAAAAGATTTAAGTACTTCTGTATTTGGTTTTAAAAAGACTTAGGGAAAAGGAGTTAAGTCTCAGACAGCCAAAAAGTTGCAGGAAACTTCTTGAGCAAGAGAATAGAGAGAGCCGAAATCGGTTAGGCTCAGTGGATAGAGCGTCGGCCTGCAGACTGAAGGGTCCCGGATTCGATTCTGGTCAAGGGCATGTACCTTGGTTGCGGGCACATCCCCGGTGGGGGGCGTGCAAGAGGCAGCTGATCTATGTCTCTCTCTCATCTATGTTTCTAGCTCTCTGTCCCTCTCCCTTCCTCCCTGTAAAAAAATCAATAAAATATATTTTTTAAAAAAGAGAGAGAGAGAGAGAGAGAATAGGGAGAACCAGTCCAGGTGAAGAGGCGCCACTGGCAAGATACTTCCGAACTTGGCAAGATACTTCTGCTCAGTGTATTTGGAGAGAATATGGTACAGGCTCTGCTTAGCTCTGCTCTTCTTCCTCTTAGGATATGCCTGCCTGCAGAGACTACAAATTCACAGCCGCTCAGCGCCTTTGGGAGGGAGGCTTACCCAGTCAAGCACTGCCATCACAGGGAATGTGGGGTAGTCTGCCTAACTCAGGGGCTCAGTAATATTCTAGTATAAGCCGACAAGAAGCAAATGCTTGGTCTTTGTCGGTAAAAGGTAATAATCCAGACTCTGCCTCCCTATACTTTGCTTCATTTTCCAGTACGCTTAGAACCTTAGTCAGAAAGACAGTGCCATATATTTGGGTCCTCCAGAAACCCCAAAATGAGGGCTTCAGGGGTCTGATGAAAAGGAAGGAAGGGAAGGTAGATGGAGGGAAAGGATGAGAGCAGAGTGGGGCCCAAGGAAGGAGCAAAGAATCCAAGAGATTGGAATGCTGTCCTGGGGAGCAGCAAAACCCAGCGTGGAGATGACTCCGAGATACATCTAGGCACAAAGAACCTTAAGTAATCTCAGCAAGATTTCCACAGGCCAGAGTGGCATGAGGCAGGGAGAGAGCTATGGTCTCTAGCAGATTGAGAACAGCCAGGTATCTCTAGTAACCAGCGGGGACCAAAGGTATATCCATGAATGCCTGTGTACATGGAAGACCTTGAGAACTCGATCCTCCAACACACACCCTTAACTACTAGAGCTCAGGGTCTTAAATGTAACCCCAGAGAAGCAGTAAAACCCTCAATTAGTTGAGATCAAGTTTCTGCCACTTCAGCAGAATGAGAGTTCAAAATAGAAATTAAGTTGAGTTATAGAAAACTTTAATTATATATTCAGGTGAATTTGTGAACAGAGATTTCTTCTTGCTGGAGTAAATATATATATTTGTTGTTGTTGTTAATCCTCACCCAAGGATATTTTTCCATTGATTTTTAGGTAGAGGGGAAGAGAGAGAAATATCGATGTGAGAGAAACACATCCATTGGTTGCCTCCTGCACGAGCCCTGACCACTGAGCTTTCAAACCGGCTAGGCTAACTAGTTTGGCTCAGTGGATGGAGCATCAGGCTGTGAACTGAAGGGTCCCAGGTTTGATTCAGGTCAAGGGCACGTACCTTGGTTTCAGGCGCATCCTCAGAGGGGGGTGTGCTGGAGGCAGCTGATGGATGTTTCTTTCTCATTGATGTTTCTGACTATCTCTCTCCCTTCCTCTCTGTAAAAAATCAATAAAAAAATATTTTTTAAAAAAAGAAAGAAAGAAAACCGGCTAGGGTTGGAGTAAATATTTTAAAGGCGGAATCAACAAGACTTGGAAGCCAGATGCATGACAGAGTAGGGAGGAACAAGAAGTCTCTCTTCCCTTTGGGAGATTTGTTTCCCAAACACCCTATGCAAGATCAGTTCTTCAACACTGTCTGCCATTTTCATTCTTTGCCTTTATGGTCTTCCCTTGTAACCCTGTAACATGGGTTCAGTTGCTTTTTCCTATTTAATTAGTGATTTGGAGCAATTACCAGTCACTCCAATAAAACTATCTACTCCAGTCAGGACTGGTTTGCTCAGTGGATAGAGCGTCGGCCTGCGGACCGAAGGGTCCCAGGTTTGATTCCAGTCAAGGGCATGTACCTTGGTTGTGGGCACATCCCCCGTGGGGGTGTGCAGGAGGCAGCTGATTGATGTTTCTCTCTCATTGATGTTTCTAACTCTCTGTCTCCCTTCCTCTCTGTAAAAAATCAGTAAATTTAAAAAAAAACTAGCAAATTTTTATTTACATCCTAGAAAACATAGCTGTTAAATTTGTACAGTTCATACTATTGTACAGTGGTCTCTGTAACAAGTGTGTTGGACTTTGCCCTGACCTCTCCCAGATCCTATGGGCCTCGTTGTTACAGAGACTATTGTACAGTAGTATGAACTGTGCCCAGGCACCATCACCCACATGGGAGATCCAATTCTCACTCTGGGCATCAGATCTTTCACACTGGACCCCTACTCCTCTCCAGGAGGATGTTTATAAAGGGGAACCCTGATAGTGCTCTGTAGGTGGGAATGCAGACTCGTGCAACCACTGTGGAAAGCAGTATGGAGATACCTCAAAAAATTAAAAATGGAACTGCTTTATGATCCAGTGATCCCCCTTCTGGGAATATATCCAAAGAAACCGAAAACACTAATTTGAAAGAGTATGTGCAGTCAGGCCGGTGTGGCTCAGTGGTTGAGCATTGACCCATGAACTAAGAGGTCACCAGATCAATTTCAGTCAGGGTTCATGCCTCAGATGCTCCAGTAGGGGGCGTGCAGGAGGCAGCCGAGAGATGTTTCTCTCTATCCCTCTATTTTTCTCCCTTCCTCTCTAAAATCAATGAAAACATTATTTTAAAAGAAAGAATATGTGCACCCACCTCTATGTTCATTGCAGCATTATTTACAATAGCCAAGATCTGTAAGCACCTCAAGTGTCTATCAGTAAGTCAATGAGTGGATAAAACAGCTATGGCACATTTATACAATGGAATACTACTTAGTGAAAAAAAAGAAGAAAAATTTACCCTCTGCCACAACATGGATGGGCCTGGAGAACATTATGTTAAGTGAAATAAGTGAAGAAAGACAAATACCATTATGATTTTGCTGAACTAACAGCAAAATATTGACAGACTTATAGATAGCAGGCTGACAGCTGGGGGGAAAGAAAAATTAGAGAAAGAATTCATGGACATGGATAATACTGGTTTCCCCAAAAGAAAGACATCCCCCAAAAAGACCTACTTCTAGTTTTGCCTCTTGCTATAATATAAGGTATCCCCCCATAAATAAGACCTCCCCGAACATAAGGCCTCCCTGGAATATAAGGCTCCTGAAGCTACCGTAAGGTGTCTGACTCCTGATTTAATGAGACCTCGCACTGCCTGAACAGCTCCGGCTGCGCTGCGGCCAGTAAGCTGGTTTGTGATGACAACTACTACCGTACCGTATACAGGTAAATAATAATTTTTTTTTTTTATCAACAATAAATGTGTGCCGAATTCTTCTTCATGGAAAAATAAGACACCCCCTGAAAATAAGACCTAGCGCATCTTTGGGAGCAAAAATTAATATAAGACCCTGTCTTATTTTCGGGGAAACAGGGTATAGTATGGTGATTGCAGGGGAGAAGGGTTAGGTTGAAGAGTATGGGCTGGAGGGGGTGGGAAATAAATGGTGGTGGGAAAGTTAAAATAAAGTAAAAAAAAAACCCTTAAAAATCTGTACTTTGGGTATGTGTTATATATTCAATAAAGGAAAAAAGGGAAATCTCATTTTTAGCAATACACAATTTATTGTATTTTTAAAAAGTTGTTCCTTTGTGTACTAGTACTCAAAATCTCCTTTTTGGGAAACATTTAAAAAAAAACACTGACGTGGTGCGTGCCAGTCACCCACTCTTTATCACACCGGCGGTCATTGTGTTAAGTGTCCACTCTCCGCGTCAGACCGGGAGAGAAAGAAGGGCCCGGGTCCGAGTCCCGTGTCCCCAGCCCCAGGCGCCAGGCGCTCCGTGGACCCTACTTTGCACATGAAGGCCCGGCCGGCCCTCCCGCCAGCCCGGGACCACGTTGATGGAGCATTTTTGCTTTTTTGTGGCCTAGATTTTCGCCGCTACAAAGCGGGGACGGTGGTACCTGCCTCTCGGTGTGAGTGTGAGAAGGCGGGCGGGGGGTGTGAAGGTACCGTGGCGATGCAGAAATTCATTCATTCATTCACCCATTTACGGCATTAAGCGACGAGGGCCGGGCAGCGCGCTCTACCAGCGCGGCCGCCCTCTCTCTCCTCGCGCACGTCGCGAGACCGGGAGGGCGTCTCCCCCACCACGTTCTTTCTCCCACGGAACTCCGGGCGGCGACCTTACTCAAAATGGCGCGGGCAGCCTCGGGGGCTAGTGCGGCGGCGCGGACTCCGCGTGCCCTCTGACCTGCTGGCAGCGGCCAAGGGGAGCCGGGCGCCGCCATATTGGCTGTTGTCCTGAGAGGGGAGCGGCGGCGGCGGCGGCGGCGGCGGCGGCAAGTGGAACGAAGGAGAGGCGCGGGCAGCAGCATGACTCGTAGGCGGAGCAGGCTGAGCGGAGGCGCGGGCCGGCGCGAGCGGGCTCGGGCCGCGGGGCCGCAGAAGCCTCAGGTGCCCGATCCTCCGCCGCCGCCGAGCTTGGAAGCCGGAGCGGGTGCAGGGCCCCCCGAAGCGCCGGCGGAGCCCGTCCGCGATGGAACCCGGGAGGAGGACGAGCCCAAGCTGGCGCAGGTAGGAGCGAGCAGGGCGAGTGCGGCTGCTGCTGCTCCGGCCCTTTCAGTCGGAACGGGTTTGGGGATAAGACCAAGCCTCCCTCCCCGCAGGGCCGAGGCCGAGGCTTTCTCTGCCCAGGCGAGAGTCGAGGCCGGACCCCCCTCTCTCCAAAGCCGAGGCACGGCCCGACTCGTCCTGCAGCCACGCTGCCGGCCCCTCCCGCTGCGCCTCCCCGGCCGAAACAGAAGCTAAGCGTCCCGGTGGTACCCCCACCCTGGCTCCCGGCTCTGGTCCTGAGGCCACACAGCTCAGCCGTCTGCTCCCACTGCCCCCAGGCCCACCCGAGTCCCCCACCCACACGGGCCATCTCCGGGCGCTGCGGCCTGGAAGGCTGCATGCAGCCTCCTCCCTCTTCCCCCCCGAGACCGGCTCCACCCCTTCCCCTCGCTGCCTGCAGTCGCGGCCCCCTCAGCAGCTGTGCCCCCGGCGTGTGTCTCGGGGCCTCCTCCTCCTCGGCCTGCCCCGCGGGGCTGCTGGAGCGGAGCGCCGGGCTGTCCAGAAGGCTCCTCTGGTGCGGCTCCTGCACCGAGGCGGAAACCCAGCAGGGCCTCCCTGTTCTCTCCTCCATCAGTACCCCTGTGACTCCCCCCAAGACGCCTGCCCTGCCCCTCAGGTCCCTCCCTGGGTTTGGCGAATTCTGCTGCAAGTGAGCAGTCCGAGGACTCGCCAAAGCCTCCGGCTTGCCTCCTGGAAGGAAGTGCTCACTTTCTTCTGGGCAAAGGGTTTTTAATGGGTGGTCCCCTGCCAGTCCAGTGTCCACCCAGTGGCCCGGGTGGCAGGGGCCACGGATGCTTTTGTGGCACCTGGGGCTGGGTGGCTCGCCCTAAGCTTGCTTTGACAAAAGAGTTATGAGTTGGTCTTTTGGCTGAGCTTGCCAGGGAAGGCAGGCTCCTACAGGAGTCTTGGAGGGTCCGATGCGGCGCCAGATGAGGCTGAGGCGTGGCTGAAGAAGCAGTTTGGCTCTGCAGACACTGCATCGAGCAGCAGGGGACTCTGGGAGGCTGGTGCAGCCAGAAGGCATGGCTCTTGACAGCCTTCGAGTAGAATCTCTGGAATTGTGCATGTGAGTGGGGATGCCATTTGGGGTGCCATTCCCAGAAAGTCCTCACCTCCCTGGGTGTGTGAGGTGCCCACAGCCCCAGTGCTCTCCTCTGGTATTACTCCCCATTCTGTGACGAAATGTTTTGTTTATGTGTCTTATTGCTTACACTGGACTGTGAACTCCACAGGGACACACAGTCTGTGTCATCTACCTGGTCCTCCACACCTAGCCCAGGGCCTTTCTGACATGGAGTAGAAAGAACTAGGTGAATGGGGGAACGAATCTGTTGAGAACCTGTGCCTTTTATCACCCAGTTTTGATGCTAGTCTGCTTGGTATCTCAGATCACAATAAAAATTTTAATTAACGAAAGTATCACTACTTACCGAGTGTCAGAAGCCCCACCTTCACTCCCATCCCCTGCCCTGGGCTGTGACGGGTTCTAGAAGAATGGGACTGCCCAAGTTGGAACCCACCCTCAACTGGTCTGATTTCTGACCCTGAAGCTGCTTCTTCCCCTTCTAGCTTTTTCTTTTCCCTCTCAGGGAGCGCTGTTATCCAAAAGGAGAGTGGGGGAAGGGAGAGCCAGGGAGCTATTGTCTTCTCTCCTCATGTAAGCCATACAGTAATACTTTAGGGTCCCCTGCCACTTAGCTAGTCTAAAGTATTCTTGGCCAGAAAGTTTGGATGGTGGCTTAATCATTTAATTTTTATTTAGGATGCATCTTTCCTAAGAACTATAACCTTCACTAACATGGTACATTCCCAACATGTTCTTACCTACTCCACTCTTAACCTTCCATTTCATTCATGTCAGGCATTTACACACCTTACGTCTAATCTTCCCACCACCCCTGTATCTCCTCAGCATTAAGCACAAATGTGATGAGTTAACTTGGTATAATTATTGGTCTGCTTTTGCTACATAAACTCTGAGTGTGCAGGAACCATCTCAGTCATCATTATACTCCAAGCTTGGTGATTAACAAATATTAATGAATGAACTGAAGGGTATAAATACTATTACCCCATTTTTCAGATGAAGAAACAGAAACTCAGAACAGCTAAACATTTGCTCAAATCTCCCACTATAAGTCTCAGTGCACCCCCCCTCTCCCAAAGGGGTGTCCTGTGGGGGATTTAACACAGCTTCCCCCCTATAGCCACAAAGAGACTAAACAGATTGACAAACTCTTCTGATTGTTTTTTTGCTGAGGAGGGGGGGTTCTGTATGCCAGAAGCAGATTTTTGTGCCTGGGGAAAAGCACCTGCTGAAAGGTCCAGAGGGGAGGATCTCTGCTCCCATTGCCATTTTTAACCCTGTGTTATGTACACAGAGTGGGTAAGTAAAGTGGAATTCGGTGTTCTATGTTGAGCTGAAGCCCAAGATGGCAAATCGGGCCATTTCCAGTCCACAGGTTCTAATGCCTCAAGTCACACATCTTTTTGTTTCTGGTTTTGTTTTGATTTGAACTCAAACTGGATTTGTGCCATCTCTTAAAATTCTAAAAGTCTGCTGCTGCAGCAACTGCTGCTGCTGAACCCACATTTCCACAAAGGCAGTAATCTGCAGTCTCTGAATGGTGTCTGCTCCCTTTAGCATGTAAAGGGCACCTGATTTGTGCCAGGTACTGGGCTGTCAGGATGCAGAATTAAATCAGATACAGTGCCTGCCCACAAGGGGCTCAGGGTTTAGAGAACATGTGTATAGTAATTGCAATAAGCTTCGCTTCCTCTGAGTTAAGGTTCATATGTCACTCTTGTTTCATCAAATCCCCTCCACTCATTTACATAACATGTACACATTTAAATGCAGTATCTTGAGCTTAATTGGTATTACAAAGGCTACCTCCAATTGTTTCGGGCCACTAAAATGTAAGAACCCAAAACCATATGGTAATAGATTTATTTTGTATATTGTAAAAAAAAAAATTAAAGAACTGAAATCCTCCCTTGCTTCACAAGACAGTTACTACCTTATTAGCAAAGGGAGAAAAACTTGCAAAGCAGTTGAAGTAGGCATAAGAAATAGTGTTCAGTGTTACAGACTTGGAGTGAACTCCAAGCCCAAACTCTTGGTTTTGTGGCTTGGGGCATGTTCCTCCCCTCTCTAAGCCTCATCGGAAACTTAGCAAAAAAATGTGAAACAACCGGTTTCGCTCAGTGGATTGAGCATCGACCTGTGGACTGAAAGGTCCCAGATTGGATTCTGGTCACGGGCACATACCTTGGTTGTGGGCACATCCCCAGTAGGAGGTGTGCAGGGCGGCTGATCGATGTTTCTCTCTCATCAGTGTTTCTAACTCTCTATCTCTCTCCCTTCCTCTCTGTAAAAAAACAATAAAATATATTTTTGAAAAAAAAGAAAAGTGAAACAACCCACATAGCACCTAGTACATCAAGGCTCACACAAACAGGAGTCAGAGGTGGTGTGCGACAAGAGCTGTGCCACATGCCTATCCAAAGTCAGTATTCTCACCTGCCAGCTTTGCTGGCTGTCTTTAGTTTTCTCTTGGGCCATTCAGTTTGTAATCCAGATGTGCAGGCTCAATAAACCCCCAGTAGACTTGCTAGACTGTAAATCAGCAGTTGGTGGGGTTGAACTCATGCTACCCTTCCCATCTCTGCTCTCCCTATATCATCCCCTGGGACTGTGCCCAGCCTAGTTTAAAGGGACTCTGTAGATAAGGTTTCCCCACTGCTCAGAATTAAAACTTGCTCCCTCAAGCAGATAACCAATCAGTGTCTTTATTAAAACCATCTCATTATGTTTAATCTACTCAGCAAGCATTATGACCTTTGTGCTGGGGTCTTTATTCAGGACACACATACCCAGGGAACTCCTCCTTAAAATCACTGCCACCCAGCCTGGACATTTTCATTGCAGGTAGGGGGAAATGATGCTGAGGGGGGATTCCTGCTACCTCTGGTTCTCCTTTGTAAGCCCATAGAAATTCACTATGTAAAAATGCCAAAAGGCCTTTGAAGATAAAGGCTTACTTGCCAAGATTTTTAACATTTTAATTTCTTTAAAACATCCCAGAACTATAACCTCAATATCTGATTATTAGGTGGACTATTAAGATCCTAACCTTTACTTACTGAACCTAGAATTTGTGAGGACAGGGGTGATGTTTTAATTCATTTCTGGGGTATTTATTGTGCACCATCCTTATTTGCTAAAAAAAAAAAAAAAAAAAAAAGGCTGTTAAACTAAATTATAATAGAAGTAAGTTCCTACCACCTGCCCCTGCTGGGCCAAACTGGCAGTCATTTATTCAGGTCCATTGCACACACCTTGCTCAGTCTTCCTCTTCTTTGACTTGGGTGCTCATTTATTCTACAAACAAATAGACACATGATCTCTGCAAAGCACTGGGCAAGCTGGGGTGCAGAAGTGAATCAGACATGGTCCCTGTCCATAGGGGCTCATGGTTTAGAGAACATGTATAGTAATTGCAGTAAGGCTAGAAGAGCATTGCTTCCTCTGCATTAAGGTTCAAATGCTAGTTCAGCCTCTTGGGTTGTTTTTTCATGTATAAAATGACAGTGATACCAGGCTCACATTAGGGTTTAGATAATACTGCATGTCAAGCACTGAGCACAGGTGGTAGCTATGATTATTATAGACTAGTAGCCCTGTGCACGAATCCGTGTACCAGTAGCTCTCTGTGGGGCCTGGCCACTCCGCTCCCACTGCCCAGAGGCTCTCCTCGGCCCAGAGGCCCATCTGAGGCCAAGGGCAGAACGCTTGCCTCATCGCAGCAGTGACGAAGCAAGCATTCTGCCAGGCCGCTCACGCTGCCCTGCCCGTTCTCAGCGGCTGTCTACCTCCCACCCTCACCCCGGGACTGGGGGACTCCAGCAAGGCTGAGAGGACTGGGAACTGCCATTTTAAGGCTATGGGTGCCTCCACCTTTGTGAAGGAGTGCTGATTAATTTGCATATTACCCTTTTGTCAGTTAGGGTTTTATTAGATAGGATGCTGATGCTGAGGATGCAGACAGTAGGCTTTTCAGAGTGCCTCCAATGTTGAGAAGTTTCTCCTGAGGACAAAATGGGAGAAACTGTCTAAACAAAGGAAGCATAATAGAGACACAGAGGCAAGAAATGCCCAACTCAGGGGAGAGTGTAAAGAGGCCTAGAATATCTTTAAAGAATGGGGCATCCCAGGGAGAAGCAGTAATAGAAATAGCCTTAGTTTTAAAAAAACAAACTTTCCCTGCTTCTTCAGTTGTTGCCTTATTACTGATACTCTGCAACTGCTAATCTTTTGTTAAAAACATATTTTATTGATTTTTTACAGAGAGGAAGGGAGAGGGATAGAGAATTAGAAACATCCATGAGAAACATCAATCAGCTGCCTCCTGCACGCCCCCCACCAGGGATGGGCCTGCAACCAAGGTACATGCCCCTGACTGGAATCAAACCTGGGACCCTTCAGTCCGCAGGCCAACGTTATGTCCACCGAGCCAAACCAGATAAGGCTAATCTTTTTTATGTATCAGAACATTTACCCATGCCTATTTTTTTGTTTTTGTTAATCCTCACCCAAGGATATTTTTCCATTGATTTTTAGGGAGAGTGGAAGAGAAAGGGAAAAACAGAAACATTGATGTGAGAGAAACAGATCAATTGGTTGCCTCTTCCACAACCCCTGACTAGGGGCCAGGTTGAGGAGGATCCTGCAACCAAGGTAGGTGCCCTTGACTGGAATCGAACCTGAGACCCTTTGGTCTGCAGATTGACACTCCATCCACTGAGCCAAACCAGCTAGAGTGACCCATGTCACCTCTACTGAATGTTTGTAGTGCCACCTCTACTGAATGTTTGGGATGCATTGAAATATGGGACACAGGCCTTACCCATGGAAAGCTCATAGTGTTGAGAAGGTATATTTCAACAGCTGGGATACCTGTGATAAGTTCTATTCAAGATATATGTAAAACAGTTGTTAGGGTATTCCAGAGCAAAGCACAGTTCATTCCGCCTATAGATTTAGGCGGTTGTAACACCCAAACTGATCGTAAAAAGGAAGAGGCAGAGGAAGTGTGAGTGAGTGCTTTGTGGATAATGGTTCTTTGTGGCAAGGTGTGTAGAGCAGACAAGGACTGTACTTATGTCCCAGGAAAGGCCCTGTGTTTGCACCCTTTGGCTCTTTGCCCTGCTGCAGTCCTATAGGCCATCTCTTTTTTAGTCCCTACTCAAGAATCTTAGATCTCCAACTCTCCTTGTGGTTTGCCTTTATTCTGAAATGAATATAGGGAAATTAAGGTAGAAAGAAGGGGCCTGAAACATTGAAAGTTCTTATTAGAAAGTTGTAGCTAAAGAACATATTCTGAGGGGTTCAAAAAGGCCTTGAAAGTCACCTGTCTAGTCCTTTGTCCTGTGCTTCAAGTAATAACTTTGGATTGGACAAGTCTCACTTAGTAAGTTTCCCTGTCATTTCTTCCAGGACAGAAGAGGAAAGAAACTAACGGGTATTGAGCACCTACTGTGTGCCAGGCCCAGGCCAGGTACTTTACATAATTTATTTCCTTCTGTCCTCACAAATCTGTGAAGTATGGTTTATTCTAATAGCATAAATGAGGAAATTGAGGCTCATCTAAAATCATACTGAAAATGGCAGAACGGGGATTTGAACTCATAGCAGTCTTGTCTCCAAAATTCATGATATATCTGTGCTAGGGTTACAGAGTAGTAGGTAATACAGTTCCTGGTCAGTAAACAGCTTTTCTGTGGCTGATTGCACCCAGGAGGTAGGTTTGATGGATGAGCTAGCCTGGGACGGGGTAGGGTGGGGACAGTGGGGATGGGAGAAAGGCCATGGAGGTCAGAGATACTCACTACCCTCTACTTGACTTAGTTTGTATAACAAGAGTAGGTTCTTCACAAACTAACTTTATGGTATGAACCAACCATTCTGCCTTCTGGGAGGACCTGAGCCAATAGCCTGGGTGGGAGTTGGATGAAAGCACCAGGGCACTGAGGTATGTTGTATCAGTTCCCTGAGAATTAACTGCAGCTCTGATTGCCAGCATTAGAATGGTCTGGGGAAAAAAGAATGGCCTGAAATTCTTTGCTGGAAACCCTGATCCAGTGGCCTGGAGTGATGCAGCCATGCCTTTAACATAGCATGTCTAGTTCAGCTGTGTTTTAGATTCTATTTGTGTAGACAGCTGAGACATGAGCCAGATGGGCTTTAAGCATTTGTTCATTTATTTCATCATCTTTTTAAAAATTAATTTTAGAAAGAGAGGAAGGGGGCGTGAGAGGGAAAGAGAAAGAGAAACATTAATTTGTTCCACTTATTTATGCATTCATTAGTTAATTTTTAAAAATAAATATATTTTATTGATTTTTTTATAGAGAGTTAGAAACATCGATGAGAGAGAAACATCCATCAGCTGCCTCCTGCACACACTCCCTACTGGGGATGTGCCCGCAACCATTGGTTGATTTTTGTATGTGCCCTGACCAGGGAGCAAACCTGCAACCTTGGCTTATCAGGATAACACTCTAACCATTTGAACTACCTGGTTAGGGCTGTTCATTTGTTCGGTGAAGGCCTGCTTTGTGCCAGGTCCAAGCCAAGCCTAGGTTCCTGGGCACACTTAAGTGACCAACGTACACTCCCTACCCCCCCAAAGCTCCTATTCTACCAGGAGTTTGGGGAAAGACAGAGAATATTAGTACAAAATAATAGGTACAATACTAACATAATTAGCTCTATTTAGTCTGGTCCTTCAAAATCTTTATTGACCTTTTAACCAGGATCTTAGAGAATGAATAGGAATTTTCCAAGGAGTAGTGGTGACATGCTGCGTATGAATAGAGCCTAAGGTTCTCAGGTAGAAATGGAGCATGGAGAGGTTAGTTGGGGCCAAGTCATGAATGCCAGGGGCCAAAGAGTGCCCTGGTAGTAAGCTCAACCAGAAAGGAGCCTGGAGATTAAAGAGAGACCAAGATAGAAAAGGGGAGCTAAAGGATGATCATCAAACTGGATAGATATTCAAGAAAGAAATAATAAGCTTATATTAAGTAAAGAAGGCCAGTATCCTGGTTGTTTGTTTATTTTTAATTTGTGTATTTTAATTGTGTATTATTTTAATTTTTGTTCTTGTCTAATTCTTTGAATGAGTGAGCATCCAGGTAGGTTGGGAACATTGACAACACAGTGCAGCTCTATATAGTTTTATTTTCCAGCACCTAGTACAATGGTTGGCATCAGGTAGGGAGGGGCTCTTAAAATGTTTGTTGAATGAGGGAATAAATAAGTGAACAGTAGAGTAAATGGTGATGACTGAGCTGATGAGTCTTTCTAGGCTGGGAATTCATTATTTTCTCTGTTTCTGGAAGGGAATTTTAGCTGCTACTGTTGTCCTCTGCCTGTCTCGGTTACAGGAAAGCTATTGGAGTCTGGTGCCTTCAGAGTAAAGTGCCTAATGGGTCATTTGGAAGCTGCTGCAGAGCATCTGTTTAGATACAGCATATGTCTTGGAGAACCCTCTACAAACGTACATGTACTCTTGGATGTACTGTATAAGGAATCCATGAGAGGAATAGGAGCAGGGTTAGTGCTGGAAATTTGATCCAGCTTCAGAACAGTTCTTGACAGCTGTCTGGTGACCCAGGTTATTCCCCTTTAATCCCTAAATTATGGACAAAAGGCTGGGGTAGAAATTTATTCATGCCCCCAAAGAGCTATCCAGGTAATACTGTGAACTTTAACATTGTTTATCACTATTGTTTTTTGTGTGTTTTGGCAGTTCTCTAAGTGTTTGGTATTAGGCCTGATTTACATTCCTAAAGATTATTGAGGACCCTAAGAGCTTTTATTGTTTAAACCTATTGATATCTACCAATTTAAATATTAAAGCTGAGGAAGTAAAAATATTTAGTTACTAATTTACTTGAGAATAGCAATATTATATCTGTTACAGTAACAATTTTTAATGAAAAAATTATTTTAAAAAATGAGTGACAAGAATGGTTTTGTTATCATTTTTGCAAAACTTTAAATGTCTGGCTTAATATAAAGAGCTGGATTCTTATATATGCTTCTGTATTCAAAATGTTGTAATATATTGTTTTGGTTGAAATATATTTAAAAAAAACAACACCAAGATGGCAGTATAGGTAACACCTAAACTGCTGCCTCACACAACATTTCAAAACTATAATAAAAGACAAAATGGACACCATCCAGAACCATAGGAAAGCTGGCTGAGTGGAAATTCTACAACTAGAAGGAAAGAGAAAAGCACATTGTGACTCAGAGGAATCTCTGCAAAAGGCTGAGGTACAGAGATTCGCGTGCGGGGAGGACTGGCAGCTGAGTGCGTGGCTGGCTTTCTCAAGCAGGAG
>PVJN01017612.1:0-40305 GCA_004026805.1 Lasiurus borealis
AAAGCCAGGGCTGGAACAGAAGCAAAGGCAGTCTAGAGATTTCCCAAACACAGATGCTTTATTTTTGTGCAATTATTTGTGAGCTCCACCTTGGCCTAAGCTAAGCAGTTCGCCCGGTCCCAAAGCCCCGAGGTTTGTCCGCCCCTCTGTGTGGCTGAGGGACTTGGACTTGAGTGGATGGACTCTTGGTCCTTCTTGGGGTTTACTCCCGGTCTTTAATCTGCCTCCCCAGCCCTGGGTTATATAATATCTCAGCGCTCTCACAGGAGTCCCAAGGAAGGCACTTCCCTCTCTGGACTTCCTGCCCTGACCTTGCAGATGTTTCCCGTAATCTCTCCTGGAAATCGTAATGGTCCCTTGCAAGTCCTAGATTCTTGCCCCCAACCTCTTTCTATGTCCCGTATTTGGTGTCTCTGAGTCATATTCCGATGTCTAGTTTGGGTTCCTTTTTGCTGGTAGCTGGCTCACCTATTTTTCTAGTAATATCAGCAGATTCCTAAGGGAAATGGCTTCATAGAACAAAAGGACTTTATGCTCACTTATCTGTCACCAATACAATAACCATGCCCTGGCTAGAGTGGCTCAGTTGGTTAGGCATCGACCTGTGCACTGAGGTTACTGGTTCAATTCCCAGTAAGGGCACAATCCAAGGTAGGGACCATGCTGGAGGCAGCCATTGATGGTTACTCTTGCATCAATGTTTCTCTCTCCTTCTCTCTCTCTCACTCTAAAAATATTTTTAAAAAGATAAGAACAACATTGTAACTAAGATAAGCATGACCCAGAATGTTTTATACTCAAAATTACTTGAAACATTAACCCATTAATCCAAATGGAGTTGAGCAATGAGCTTGCTAATTACATATTGGAGGACAACCTGCCGAGATTAAATAATTCATTGCTAGACAGAAGCTCAGCAAAGAACTTTCACCATCAGTACCATCGCCAGAGCAAATTATGCTTCAGGAAAACAAAGCTTTCCATGTTATAAGAGCCAAACAAATAGCTTTTTGTTCTAGACACTTAGCAGGGTGATCTCATACATCCATGCTTGAAAAAATTATATGATAAGTCAACATTGGCTTATCAATATCCCACATCTTGTTCAATAAGCAATTAGGAATGCATATCACAACATAAATTTAAACTTGAATAACGGAGCCAGAGAGATATAAACAAGAATAAACACCAAGTGAAGAAGAGCAAACAACAAGAAAAATATCTTACACAGTTATAATAACTGAGCAGTAAATTCCCCTCAGAGCTTCCTGGTGACCAACGCAAAAAAGGAAACGTGATCACTTATACAAGCGTTATTGTCCACTGAGAGAAAATTACCTTTTCCTCAAGAAGCAAAGCGTTTTTGCTTTTAGTTCTGAAGGAGATGTCTCATGGAAAAACTTCAGCAAACGAAGACACATTGCATGAATTTATCTATTCTCTGACTAACGCAGTTATCCATGCAGTGAAACCCTGGTTGGGTTGCAGAACTCTCTGAACAGAAGTTTTCCATCATGCTCAGCTATTCCCGGGGATATTTCAATAATGATTCCAAAGCTGCACTAGGAACATTTATATTTATCTTAAATACAGTGGTACCTCGAGATATGAGTTTAATTCGTTCCGTAACCTTGAGGCGTGGGAAACTATGAGACGCTCAAGTCTTGGTAAACTGGTGGGTCATGTGCAGCCGGCTGATCTGCGCAATTACTCCTATCTCAAATGTCGCTCGTATTTCAAAGCAAAAATCGCTCATATCTCAAAAATCTCGTATGTTAGGGCACTCGTATCTCGAAGTACCAGTTAATTCTCATACAAAAGTAGCTTGTTGTCTTACTGGTTTGGGCTGCTATAAAGAACACCATGGACTTTCTGGCTATTCATTTCTCACAGTTCTGAAGGCTGAGAAATCCAAGATTAAGACACTGATAGATCCAGTGTCTGGTAAGGACCTTCTTTCTGGTTTGCAGACAACCATCAATTCCTTCTATTGTCACATGGGGGAGAGGGGGAGTGGGGAGGGAGAGAGAGAGAGAGAAAGAGAGAGAGAGTGCGCACCAGGGAGAGAGAGGGAGAGTCTCCTGGCTCATGGCACCCTGATAGCCTGGTCTGAGACCAGGGTGGCGTGATTGTCCAACAAAAGGCATGTGTCTGTTGTAAAAAATAAAGGCTGCTGGTAAGCTCAAAGCCACAAATGTCCACTACCTACCGGTTTTCCCTTTTCAAACATGTCCCCTATTTGCTAGACAGGATAATTTGGTTTCTTCTGAGGTTCTTACAATCCAGATTCAGTTGTTCTCAGTGAATCTGAGGGAGACACAGCGGACATACATCATTTAATTTTACCATTATTGGAAGAGAAACAGTTAACTGTAAGGAAGAAACAGTTCTGCTTTCTTTTCTGGCTAAAGCAGCTTAAGTTATGAAAGGTTCCCTAGTACATCACTGTGTTATTCGGTGGAAAGCCTCCTTAAGTCCTGCACTCCTATTAGCCACCAAAGCCTGCTGGGGTCACTGGACCTCAGACTGCAAAACAAACACACACGCTAAGCAGCTCATGGGAAAAATTCAACAGCTCTTGATATGAATTATGGCATAAGACCAAGGCACACTTTCACATAGAGCCTGGTGGAGGGACCTCCTTAAGGACATGGGGTACACCTGGAGGGACTCTTCTTTGACATTCATTCCCCTTTTCTCCCAGCCCAATTGGGTGTTCACTCTTACTCTGTTTCACATGGCACATGTGGGAGGACAGGCAGCCGGATGGAGCTGGTCGGATGGAATACGCCTCTCCACTCAGACCACACGGAAATATCCAGAATATTTGTACCAGTACAGGAATGTCTGAACAGTGGCACAGAAAAAGTGAAATTATTCAAATGTCACTTTCCCCAACGCAAATTTTCTGCGCTGCATGTGTCATATCATCATTGCCATGCATGCCTGAGATGTGTTAGCCATTGCCCGTTGATACAGAACGGACTTTGCTGCCTCATTCTGTTAGGCTAGAAATCATGTCTCCTTCTGTCTCCAAAACCTGGTTGAAAAATTTTGCCTAAGATGTCCCTTTCGAACTTCAAATTCAACGTGTCTATAAGACTTCTATATAACCAAAACTCCTGATTCATCTTTTTAAGTCTCCATTTCCTTTTCTCTATTTAATCTATTTTCCCCTTAATAAATATCTACTGAGCAACTTTTGTGCATTTAGCCCCAAGGAGGCCCTTGAGTATGTGATGGGGAGGAATTGCAGACATAGGCCCTGCCTCATGGGGCATCTGTGGAATGGAGGAGACAGATGTTACTCAAATCATCATAGACACAAATAAGGACTTATAACCAGGACAAGAGCTCAAAGGAGAAATAAGCTCAGCGGACTCTCCTTCCATAATTACTTCTGAGTCTATTCCTTCTCTTCCTCCAGCATGGCCACACGCTTTGCCTAGGATCTCTCATCTCATGTCTAGATCTCTGTATTAGACTTCATGTTCTAGTCCTCTACTTAGTACAATGAGGACCCATCATTACCAAAACACCTTGGACTTTTTGTGTGGATACCTCATTCTTTGAATTGTCTTTCTTCTTTTTTAAAAAACATATATTTTATTGAGTTTTTACAGAGAGGTAGAGTGTGGGATAGAGAGTTAGAAACATCAATGAGAAAAACATTAATCAGCTACTCCTGTACATTCCCTACTCGGTATGTTTCTGCAACCAAGGTACATGCCCTTGACCAGAATCAAACCTGGGACTCTTCAGTCCAATGCTCTAGCCACTGAACCAAACTGATTAGGACTGAATTGTCTTTTTTTATTTGACCCATTCATCACATTATCTCTCCAAATTGTACCACTCTTCAAGACTCAGCAGAAATGCAATCCCTTCTTTGAATCCGTCCTGTCATCTCCAGCCAGAATTGATCTCCTGCTTCTTCCCACATGAAGCAGTCTTTGTCTACATCATTTGGATGGCAAACCTTACAGACCACCATCATTTGTGTGCATGTTGTCTCCTATTAGTTTGTAAGTGCCTGAAGGTCAAGGACTCAGTGGAGTGGCTACTGGTCATTCTTTTGGATGTACTAATATCTGAAGTTTCTTTCTATATTTTGAGACTTGAGTTTTTGTTGGAAACCCTGCCCACTTCCTATTGTAGAAGTTCCCAGGCACTCATGGCCTAACTTTCCTTATAGTTAGGATGTGTTCATTTGACTTAGATTCTGCCAAGTAGATACTTCAAATGAGGTCCTGAATGGAGAACTAATGATGCAAAGCAGCAAGAACATCAATGATGCTCTCTATTGGAGGTAGTGGTCTAACAGGCCCAAATCCCTCCATAGCAGTGGTGGTGGTGCTAATGGCATCCTTCAGTGCCCATGACAGTGGAGTTAGTGGCAACCATTTTCTCCCCACACTGGGTCTGTGAGGTGATCTTAAGCTTTGTCCCTGTTCACATAGCCACTTGTCCCCAGGATTCTGAGAGCTGGTCAATATCTTTTTATGAATCCCTTTCTGTTTAACTCAGCCAGAATCTATTTTAGCCTCCAAAGATATTAACACAGAGCCTCAATCACTGCAGGAATTTTGTAAACATTTGTTGAGTGAATAAATGAATGAATCTCCTATTGATAACTGGAATAGTCAAAAGTGTGTTCTCTCATCCATAAATTGGCTAATAATTCCTACCCTAAAAAGAATGTTTTAAAGAGTTAATGAGATAGTGTAAGCACAGCAATTAGCACATAATAAATAACAGTAAAGAACAGTTATTATTGGATCTGAAATATGGGTCTGATGATAGTGATAGTAAATCGTTAAATACCCCTTGCTCTCACAGGAGAGAATGTGAGTAGATTCTCCCTACTTACATGTCATAGACTTTTAAACTTGCTTCATTTAATCCATAGTTAAACATTGGTTGCCATTTTGTTTGCATATAATCTTCAGGTTGTACACCTGAGTTTGTCACCTGGCTGGACCAGTGAATGCAGTCTAAGAGAAAAATCACCTGATTGTGTACACTAAAGGAAGTACTTCTTTTGACAGCACTATGTCACCTTGAGATCTTCAGAGAAAGGTCTTGTTTGTTGGAGGAGTCCCAGGTCAGGAAAACCAAGGTTAAACAACTTGGCACCGACTCTTGAACACAAGAGATTTTTCAAAGAACTAGAGTGCCCCTTGCAGGACAACAGAGAAATTGGAAGAACAAAGGAATGATCAGAAAGGCAACTCTGTAACTCAAGGAAGAGAAAGCAAGAGAGATCAACCCAAGGACTTGTCTGCATGCATATAAGCATAACCAATGGATGCAAGACATGGAGGGGTGAAAACATGTATGGGAGTAGGATGGGGGGGGCAATGGGGAGATACACATGTAATATCTTAATCAATAATAATAATAATAATAATAATAATAATAATAATAATAATCAGTTCAAGCAAATAGCAAGTTGAGAGCAGATTCCAGCTGACCAGACAGTGAGGAAGCCAAAGGAGATGGCAACTGTTCTCTAAGACCATTTGTTGAAAACAAAGGACAGTCTTAACACTGTGGGTCAAATGTTGGTCCTTCATGGCTCTGTCAAACAGATGATTATCATTCTCACATTCATGTACCCAGGTCAGCATTATTTTCTTTTTTAAGTTACACTCGACATACAATATTATATTTAAAAATTTTTTTTCATCATGTATTTCTTTGCATTAAGTTTGACTTTAAAAAATATTACATTAAAATATTATTTATCTTTACTGCTAAGGTTTTGTTTTTCCAGGAAGGGGGCTTACACTTTGCTCCTTACTTGTCTTTCTATGTTCTCTGTCTTGATCATACTAAATTGCACAGAAAATAGTCTCACATATGATCATATTCTTTCCTCATAGAAACTAAGAGAGAGATATCAGTATCCTTATTTTATGGTGAAACAAACTGAACCACATATAAAGTGAGTGTCTTTAAGCTGAAAGTTCATGCAGCTAATTGAAAATTGTAACCTATTCAAGTTGAATTTGAGCATAAGCTGCATTCGTTCCACCAAAACATAATTGCACTCCTGGGCAATAATACCAAGAACAGCATAAAGAATTAGGTGAAAAAGGATTGAAATGTATGAATAAAATTCATTCTAAGAAGTTATTACTATAATTGAAACAGATCACAAGATGCTTAAAGCAAGATGATTGTAGGGGTCCAAGCAATTGCTTTCCAAAGAGTACTTGACATGCACCTCTCAAAAAGTAATGTTAAATCAAATGTTCCCATGACATTCTCTGCTCCAAAGAAACATCTTTCTCACCGAATTCTCTGAGCCATCCGCTGGATTTGACATGCAAGCCAGTTCAATGTCTCAAAACCCTTCTTGTGTTCTCCTGGTCCATCATAGTGACCTGCTTTAACTATTCATTTCTCCCTTAGTTAAAGCCAGGAATTGGTTTCCCTTGGATACACACCATCAAAGCTATTTTTAATTAAATTTCTGAGAAACTTGGCAGACTGAAGGAAAAACAATTGACTAGCCAGGCAATCTTCATGAGAATGATAGCTGTAAGTTCTGCAGAAAAATTGTTTTCATTATTTCATAATTATAGCTCATTCTCACTCACATGCTTATTTACAGAGAGCTTTCTGAAGCACATAGGCCATTGCCTAAAAAACTCAAGCCAGTTGGACTGCGGCCACAGGCATAAACACCGCTCAGGAGTCCTTGCAGCCAAGACTTAAGCACTAAGGCCATGCAGGAAAGACGAAGCTCCCTTTCAAGTGCCTATGTCATAGTTTCAAAAGTGCAGCATATTATCGAGGACACCAGTGGATAGATATGCCGTGGGTGACCCCAGGAAAAGACTAATTAATTCTTTCATACAAGTATTTTCAGTCTGGATATTAGTGATGCCAAGGAAGTTCAGAACTATCTGCGGATTGTATCTCGTCTCGAGCAGTCCAATTTTTAGTGCTGACACAAAAGACATGGAGGAGTTTTAATTCATATTAATAAATTAACCAAATGTGTGAGAAAATATTTTTAAGAGAAATAGTTGTGAGAGTGGTACTATTTCTCTTAAAAAATATTTTCTACTAGCTTTAGATACCTCTAGGGAATTCATGGTTATTAATGCTCTTGAAAAACATAGTTAAATGCTCCCAAGGGGAAAGGCTCATGTAAATTCAATGTCCCTAATGAACGGTTCATTATTTCTTTATTAAACAAATGCTGATGGTTCGGGCAGTGTCTGGGAGCTAGGGATGTAGCAGTGACGAAGGCAGGCAAATCCTTGCCTTCTTGAAGCTTCTTGCCTTCTTAAGGAAGAGATAGATGATATGAAAACAAACAATTGACCAACACAATTTCAGGTGCTTATGAAGAACAGCAAGTCAGGGTTAGGGGTGGTGAGAGCAAGCTATTGTAGGTGGAAGTCCTTTGCAAGGAGGTGGCATTTGAACCAATATCTGAAGGATGATGGGTGAGCCATGTGAGAATCTGGGAGAGAGTCTTTTAGAATGTGAACTCCACGAAAGCAGGAACTTTATGTTCTTATCTGTATTCCCAGATACAATGCCTGACACACACCAGACATTTAATATATACAAGGCTAGTGCAAAGGCCTTGATGCAGGAACTATTAAAAAGAGCAATGCGACAGAAAGCCGGGGAAGGGTTAGGAAGTGACACTGTCATTTTTTTTTTCTAGCACCATTATTCTTAAAGCCTCTTTTTGTCTCACAAGTCCCTGATTTGGTAGATAAACTATATGGTCACTTTCCTAATAAGCTATGGTAAGAAGTTTGAATTAAACTGTGAAGGGAGAGCAGTAGAAGACTTCGGGGACAGTGCTATTTCTTATATGTTAAAAAAGATCTTTTCGCTGCACATCTATTTAAATGGCCAAAATCCAGAACACTGACAACACCAAGTACTGAGGAGGATGTGGAGCAATAGGAACTCTCATACTCGCTGGGGAGAATGCAAAAAACGGTGCAGCTACTTTGGAAGGCAGCTCAGAGGCTTCTTACAAAACTAAACAGGCTCTCACTAAGCAATCCAGGAATCTCTCCCTTTGGTATTTACACAAAGGTGTTGAAAACTAATGTCCACACAAAAGCCTGCATTGCACATGAATGTTTATAGAACTTTGATTCATAATTAATGAACCTTGGAAATAACTCAAATGTCCTTCAACAGATAGATGGATAAATAAACTAGTGCATCAAGACAATGGAACATAATTTAGCACTAAAACGAAATGAGCTGTTAAGTCACAAAAAGACATGAAGGAGCCTTAATGCATATTACTAAGTGAAAGAAGGCAATCTGAGAAGGCTACATACTATATGATTCAAACTTTAGAAAAGGCAAAACTAGGAAGACAGAAGAAAAATCAGTCGTTGCCTGGGGTTGGGGTATAGGTGGATAAATAGGAGGAGCACAGAGGATTTTTAGGACAGTGAAAATATCCTATAGATACTATAATGATGGACATATGCCATTATACATCTATTCAAACTAAGAGAATGCACAACACCAAGAGTGAACAATAATGTAAACTATGGATTTGGGGTAATAATGATGTGTCAGGGTAGGCTTATCAGTTGTAACAAATGTACCACTCTGATGGGGTGATTGATGACTAGGGAGGCTATGCCTGTGTGGAGGAAGGGCTTATGTGAAAACTGTATTTTCTGCTCAGTTTTGCTGTGAATCTAACACTGCTCTAAAAAATTAAATCTTAAAAAATATTAGCAAGACCAATCTAACTTTTTCAATCATCATGATCATCATGACCATTATTATGGCAATGATAACACATCGTTAAGAAAGTTTCACCTTCAAAAAGCAAAATTCAACATTAGAAAATCAAAGTAGCTCACCACACAAATAGACTAAAAGAGAAAAACTGCATTATTGGAGTCAATGTAATAGAGCCAGAGAAAGAAAGCACTTGATAAAATTTAACAACTATTTATAATGAAAAAACATAAACTCTTAGAAAACCAGATCTTGAAGGAAATATCCTCATTTGCCAAATGCTTGCAGCAAACATTATGTTTGAAGGAGAATTCCTGGGAGAATTCCATCTAAGATTAGGAGCAAGACAGGATTCTCACTACCACTGCTGCAGTCCTGAACAACTGCAAGGTGAGAAGGAAAATAAAATAAGAGGCAAAAGGATTTAAAGGGAAAAGAAATTGTTGTCATTTGCCATGGACAAGATCATCTACATAGAAACAATAGAATAATCAGCCAACTAGTAGAACAAATGTGGGTAGCAAGGTTGCCAGATACAAGTTGTAAACATCAGTAGCATTTCTCTACATGAGTAACAACTGTTTACTGAATAGAGTTATAAAAAATAGAAGACCCTTCACAATAAAAACTATGAAGTATCTAAGGACTAACTTATAAAAAAAA
This sequence comes from Lasiurus borealis, assembly GCA_004026805.1. Taxonomy (NCBI): domain Eukaryota; kingdom Metazoa; phylum Chordata; class Mammalia; order Chiroptera; family Vespertilionidae; genus Lasiurus; species Lasiurus borealis. Next base: position 9,409 of record PVJN01017612.1, read on the forward strand.
ACACTTAATAATTTATTTGGTGTACTGTGTAGGTAATATTCATTCTGTGAGTATTCATCAAGCTATAAAAATAATATTTAATGTACTTTTCTGGGTGGATGTTATCTATGACTAAATAAGCTTTTTTTTTAAAAAAAAAAAAAAAGAATAGCTAAGAACATTCTGAAGAGAAAAAAAGAAGATAACAAGGAGGACTAGGCTTACAGAAATTTAAAAGTATTATACAGCGAAATAATTTGATTTAGAACTGACTACTTAATATCTCAGTGGAGAAAATACGAAACTCTATTAAGGGGTATAAATAAGATATGAGCAAGTGAAGAGTGACTCCAAGCTCTTGGACGGGATGACAATATAATAAAGGATGTCAGTTCTTTGCAAAGGAACCATAAATTCATGCAATCTCAATGAAATTCCAGTTAGATTGTCTCTTTAGAAGCTCAACAGTTTTCTGTAAATTTGATAAGGAAGTTTACTGATCTATGAGTAACCAAGTCAGGTTGACAGTGAAAAAGAGAGGAAAGGGTGAGGGGTGGGGACTTGCTCTAACACCAAGTCATAGTCATAAAGCCAGCACAGTTCTGATGTAGGAAGAAACAGAACAGGGAAACACTCCGGGGCTCAGAGAGAAGACTGTATTCCTGCCTAACACTGCTCAGGTGAGTGGACTCCGGCTGGATGAAGACCTACATACAGCGGATGGTTAAAGACACAAGTTAATAAAACAATATTTAGGAGAAGATTTTTGTAAATCGACGGATTTGACAACATCACAAAGAAGTTTTCTATTCAATGAAAATAATCATGGATAACAGCAACAGAGAATGGATGGGAGTTGTATTCCAATAGAAATACAACCAAAAGAAAAGAATATGTCACACGAAGAATCATAAAATACTGCAATACCAAGCCTAGGAAGAGGTTTACCAAATATGCAAATTATGACAAGAATGATCACTTCACACACACCAGATTAGCACAAATTACAAAGCTGCTGCTCGGGCTGACTGCTGCGCAGAACAGTGCTGTAAAGATCCTCGCGCCCTCCTGGAGAGATTGTGGAGTGGTGCACGGCCTCTATTGTGTCAAATCAAAAACAAGTATATCCCGTGATTCAGCCCTCCTGCTGGGGAACCCAGCGGTTTGCTGTGGGCAGGATATCTGGGTGCCTGTCTCAGAGAGAGTTTGAATAGGTTCACATGGAGATATAGATGAAAATGTGCATTGTTTTATAGGGAGGCGAAGGCAATCTAGAGGCCCTTACTGGAGAATGGAGAAGTATTTGTTGAGGATATACATGAGGGTGTACTATAAAGGGGTTAACCAAGACAATATATGCATGGCAACATGAAGAGACCTCGGAAGCGGAATGCTGAGTGAAAACGTGAGAAAGAGAATTAGATGTGTGGTGCAATGCAATGTGTGTACATTGAAAATACCTGAATATCAAGACTCCTTTATAAGAAATAGGAAAACATGTGCATACCTACCTGAAAGGAGCCTCGTGTTGACCAGTGGTGGTGGTGTACGATGAACTGAGCCTTTCAATTTGAGATCGAACATTGAATTTACTAAAGAAGAGAGGGAGGAAGGCAGGCAGGAAGGAATCGGAGTGGATGGTGACTTACCCAGGCCCTCCTGCTGGGCCAGTTAGTGTCTGGTGGGGCTGGTCCGGAAAGACGGTCCACCATCGAAGGCTGGCCTCTAGGAAGTGACTTGCTGAATAAATAATGGAAAGGGAGATGTTTGGGGCAGACCCATTGGGGGAAGCATCCAGCCAGGAGAGTGTGGAGACCAGGCCAGAGGTAGATGGGCACAGAGAACCCTATGGACCAGGTCAGGTGCGAGAAGCAGCACGGCTCCTGCATGGCTGGGAACATAGACGGGTACAGAGTTGACCCGTGGGGGCCTGACAGAGGTGTGGAAGGAGGCATGAGGGCATTCTACTCATGACGGTTCCACCCACACTGGTTCAATGGGATCCAAATTGTCCAATTTGGCCAGTGGGTGGAAGTGAATGTTGTGGAACCAATAATTCAAAGTGAATTTCAAGTGTCAAGGAAGGCACAGAGGTGCATAGTTAGAACTAAGTCGCAGTAAGAAAATTAATAAGGTTGCACATGTACTGAAACACTTCCCTAAAGGACATGAAAATCTTGTAAAGAAGGCACTGGAACAGTTCTCCATGCGGGCATACTCACAGCCCATCTCTGTTTTGAGTTTCTATAGCAAACCCACGCTGGGATATTACTCCCAAAGCTCCATTTCTCCATGCGTCTCTCCATTTATCATGTTTCTTCCAGAGGCAGAGAATTCACAATTTTTCTTAACTCAAGTCTCCATATTCTAGAGTGAGCAGTCATGTAATAATGTATTTTAATTATTCATGCTTTTGGTCTTTAAGGGCCAGTAAGTGCTCGGTAGGTTGCCATGGAAACCAGCGCAAGGTCTGTCAAGTGTTATCCATCTTCCCAGTCCAAAATCCTCCCGTTGATTTGACCATCGAGGACCGGAGGCCTAGACTGAAGTTGGGTTGAGCTCCAAATGTAACCCAATGATCCCCAGAATCTCAAAATATCACACTGGGAAGCAAGACAACCACTGACCATCTACCCTTCAGGGACCTCACACACATCAACCATGGATCCTGTAAGCATATTTTCCTCCGTCCCTAGTGGGTGAGAAATATCTTGTCCATGTTTAGACCTTCCGAGTCTACCTTTCAGGGTAGGTACAGATATTCATTATGTGGTCCTCAGGGGCTCGGTCTGTAGAGGGATTCCAGTTATGGCATACTGTATAGAGAGTGGGCTCAGTGCCCTGGACACAGAACCTGGCAGCTATCAGAAGGGAGATGGATACAGGGTTTTAAAGCATTTCAATAGTAACAGACACTCACTTACTCAGTTCTCACAGCAGAGAAACACTCTGTTCATCCAAATCTGGCTTTTAAGAAATGTAAGGCTGAATTTTTCGTAAGATATTTTCAGCGATCCCATGTGCAATTACAAGACTACTATGCCATCGTCCTTAATGTGACCTACCCTTCATTTTTATCACCGCCTCCATCCCTGCCAGGGGGCACCAAGCATGTCCTAGGTAGAGCCATCTCGCCTTGCTCAGGGCTCACCAGCAGCCCAATACAGTGTCTGCCCCACTGGAGGGACTCGCCAAGTGTTCGTTGCATAAATAAGTGAGTAACACCTGGCTGCCTGTTTCTCTCTTAAGTGGGTTGTTGACGCAGCAGTTCTCAGACTTCTGGATCTCTCAGACCAGGAACACTTCCAAAAATATGTTTCAGGACCCGCCTCACGGTGCCAACTTAGAGTTAGAACTAACGGCAAAACAGAACAAAGTAACATAAACAGCTCTCTGGTGTCCACTTCATAGAAGGAAGGCTTTTCAGAAAAGTAGGCAAGATCTAAATCTAAGAATAAAAGTAAATTCCTCAACTGTTTAGCTGTTTGAAAAATCTTTTATTAGGTCCTTCTTCCCACCTTTTCGTCACAGAGCAGTGGAACTCGTCCTGAATCAGGACTGGTTCTCTGACCGATGTTTGGAAAGCAGATATAACTGTTTCTCTTGCCTAAAATATTATCAGGAGTAAATCATGTCATCCTTTTCTGTTCTCTGCCCCATGTCCTGTATCAGCTGGCTTCTAGTTTGCAACCTTAAACATTTTCCCCATTTCCCTCCCATACAATTAATGAGATCTCCACTCCTTTCCACTATAGTTTACCTAAATTACGTTCAGTTTCGATTCTTTCCTTTTCTTCTTCTGTTGCTGTTTTAAATTCAATAGCAAATTTTTTCTATTGTATGAGGATGGCTGTATGAAGTTAGGTTTCCCTTATCTTTTGTCATCATTTTAACTTATTGCTAATAGCTGGTATTCTCATAATTCCTTTAATTCAAGGAGCTTAACATGCTTTGCATAGTATCTGCTAATCCTCTAACATAGCCTTTTCTACTTAGTGGAAGGGGAGATAGGCATTCTGTACTAAGGCCCAGCCTTGGTGATTTGGGTGTTAAAGTTTTTCTAACAACTTCTAGCCAGTTGCAAACTACTCCTTGGAGACTATGAAGTTGAGTGATGGGTCAAGGTTGCTCGGAGACCCTTGAATCATCTAGGGCAGCGGTTCTCAACCTGTGGGTCAAGACCCCTTTGGGGGGTCGCCTAAGACCATCAGAAAATGCAGATATTTACATTACGATGCATAACCGTAGCAAAATTTCATGGTTGGGGTCACCACCACATGAGGAAGGGTATGTAAGAGTTGCGGCCTTAGGAAGGTTGAGAACCAATGATCTAGGGGAACTGCTACTTGTACAGAACAGTTTAGCTGAAAGGCCCAGAAAGTCTGTACCTCTCCTGTTCTACCTCACTTTTGTAAGAAAGGAGTAACTATAAGAAAATATTTGCTGTTAACAAAGATAAATTCATTTTTCATGGCAGGGAAATGATACCAGGAAATATATTGTCCCCTTCCTATAAATTCAATATCCTGGTAGTTGCATTCAGAGTTTTGTTTCGTTTTGCTTTTCCTGGAAAGTGAACTTTCACTGGCTGGCTGGTTCCCAGTGGTCAAAGATAGCAAACTGTGCTAAGATCGCCACCTAGCGTTTGACTTTGAAGTTACTCCTATATTAGAAGAGAGCTAATTTTGAGCTTTCCCTTTTCTGCTAATATGAAAGAGTATGTTTCATTGTGTATTCTATTGTGTTGATTGTTCATTTTGATCTTTGCTTTGAAAATGAGTTTTCCCATGATCTCGGCTTTCAATTACCAGTGTTGTGTATGCTTTTATTGCTTAGGTGAGTGCCAGAGCACATAATTTTGGTTTTGTTGGTTTTAAGTGAGGAATGATTTGAAAATCTGAGTTTAATGTCCCTGAAGTTTGATCCTTTAAGTCTCAGCTTTCACCACTTCCAAGAAGCCTTCTATGATTTTTCTTCAATTCCATTTTCTACTAATGGTCATTCCTTCTTCGCATTTTAAAAGACTTCACACATTTCTTATCACTGTGGAGTGTAACTGGCTACTCTCCTGTTTCTCATTCAATAGGGTGCATGTTCCTCAAGGGCAATCATTCGGTCTCATGCTTTGTGTTATACCCAGAATCTAGCACAGGGGCTGCTTGATCAAAATGTGTTGAATGAAATGAATGAATTAAAAAGATTTTCTAAATAAGATTAAAGAGTAAGGCTGTTTTTTTCCCTTGTAACTCTCAGCTTTCTTTTATGCTTAGTAAAATATTTTATCTTAAAATAGCTGAATTTAACAAAAACTAACAATTTTATGTAAGATCTTGGCAGGATAAGAAAAAACCCCGATTTTAAAGCAAAACCTCTAATTTAAAGGTGAATGAAGAAACTCTGATAATGTTTGCCTTTCAAAATCAGATTCCTTGCTCTGTCTAGTAACTTTACAAGATGTTTTTATCTGAATAGAATCTTAATAAGCTCCAACTGTTTAAAAATTGGCATTTGTTCATTTGTACTGGGGACCAGGAGAGAAGTAGGAATGGGGGGAGTCTGGCAAAGAGCAGAGCTCCTTTAAGAAATGCTCGAGTCTCCTTCCTAGCCCCACTGCCGATCTGGGATGAGTTACTAAATCACTTTCCTAAATTAAAAAATTTAATCCTCTTGCTTCTTAGCAGAGATGCTCCTATCTAAGCTTAAAGTAATTAATCCCATGTGTGATCTTGGGTAAAATTACCTGATTCTCATTAGCAGGAGTCCTGGAGTATACAAAATACAATTTGGGTGATAAAATTGAGACAAACAAAACACACGCGCATGCACACACACACACACTCACACACAGAAACTCATAAATGCTACACCGTGTCTCCCAATTCCTCTTCCAGAGTTGAGAACATAAGATTTGAAGTCATATTCACCTGGGTTCAAAACTTGGCCCTGTGATTTATTTGCTATACAAGTTTGATAACATTAATTGAATTGCTCAGCTTGTTTCTCATTTATAAAGGGGTGTCCGTATGCACAGCACCAACTCATAGGATAGTTGTAAGGATTAAATGAGGTTGTCTGTGCGTAGCATGCATAGAGGACTGTTTGGCATAGGAATAAGTGCTTAATACAAATAGGGACACCAATAACAACTCACTATGGGCATTTCTGCTCCCAAATCCTCCACTGTTTTGACCAGCCCTCCTGCAACCTAAACATAGGGCCTGTCAATAGGTGGCCACCAGGGACATCTCTTCCAAAGGCCAGCACTCTGGGGTCTTGCTCTGCCAGACAGCACCACCACTGAGCATGCCAGCAGCTCCCATTCTGCAGGCCTTCATCTAGCTCTGACTGCCTCAGCCATGCCTCCCTCCACATCCACCCTCCACTTCTTACCCTTCCAGATTCCAGCTCATTTTACTTCCCTTCTTAGTCTTACCTTGTAACCAAGAATGGCAGGTGAGAGTCCCTCTCAGACCACAGGGCACACTTTATCGGAGCATTCACAGTTATCTGTCCCCCTGCTAGCCTGGGAGCTCCTGGAAGGCATGAACCAGGCCTTCTCCATCTTTGTCTCCCAATATTTATTTTATACTTGGCATTCAGTAGGCAATCAGCAAATGTTTATATGAACAAAATGCTCAGAGTTGTGAACATTCATATGCTCTGATGCAACTCGAGAGAGTCACTCCACCTCCTGGCCTCCCTTGCTCCATTCTTGTTAAATCCCTAAAGAGAAGTGCAGGACTAATGACCTTTCAGCACAGTCTAAGTACCTAAGCAAGCAATAGGGAGATGTGAGCTGGGAATTCACCAATGCAAGTGGTCCTTAAAGAGAGACAGAAGGGTGGTTCTCCGGGGACCCTCTGGATGGCCAATGTGCAGCTGTGGTTTGGGGTGAGCTTAGCCAAGTACCTCATCCTTTGATGAAGACAGCCCTCCTCCAAAGCGTGGTTGTGAGGAGGCAGGCCCACCTCCCCCCCCCCCCGCCCCTTTCCCTTCCTCAGGATGTAGATAGATGGAGCTCTGAAACCACCACTGGTGGATTTTGCATTCCAAATCCTCCACCACTATAGTGTTAATAGAGTTAAAAAAAAAAGAATAAATGAAGTTCAAAGGAATTCGAGATATGACAGATCTATAGCACCCATAATGCATCTCAAGGAATATGCCTTTGGAGCTTAGAGGTCAAACTTACGGAGGGGCCACTGTCTCACTTAAGAATATTTATGTCTGTGCCTAGGAGTCGGGTGGGAAGTCCGGGTTGGGATCTTTTTTCTGCCCTGGAGGTTACTCACCGTGGAGATGGTCTCCTGATGGGAGAAGCCTCTGCATGTTCATTCAACGGCCAAAAGAGGTAATTTTTGGTGTAAGACTCCCCGGGTCCAGGGGATGCTGGCCAGGGTTAGGTCCTAAACAGTCGGCTACTGTAAGGGGAAGGTCACGGCCAAACTTATTTGGGGGAATATAGTAAAGAGAAGCCATTCCTTCATTTTTGTCTCCCTCTGGGGGATCAGAGGGTAAGCATGAAGGGTTCCCATTCCCGAAGTCCAGAGAAGGCAACCCCTCAATTACTTACAGAATTGTAGTCTCTGCAAAAAGGGGTGACATTATTTGCCCTGGTTTGCAGCCACCGAGCTTCCTGATCTACCTTATCCAACCTGAGCATGGTGCAGCCCAGCTGAGAAAGGCAAAGGCCACTCTCTCAGGAGCCGATTTCCGAGAGGCCCAGAAAATGTCTCGAGCCTGTGCCCTTGATCGCAGAGAGTGTGTGAACCTATATCTAGTTATACTCTTCTTTTTTTAAAAAAGGTACTTAAAGCAACAGGAGCCTATGTAAGGTCAGTTCATTTACAGATAAACTGAGTGTCTGTGAGCAGTAGCACCACTGTGCTTACATTAAGAACTGCTTTAGCCCATGCACTTACTTTGCCCATTAAATTTTAACATCACCCATTATTGCCTTAGCCAGAGGGTGCATAATGGATAAGAGTCACATAAGAGTTCTTCATTTTTTTTGTAAGTAGGCTGCTGTTAATGAATTCATGTTTTTCACCAGCAATGATATGTCTACAGAGTCTTCCCTGGACACGGTCTTTCTGACACTCTCCTGGATGGCTTCACTGGTGTTACGGGGTCTGGGAAGGGGTCACCTTCTCTTCACTAAGTTGACAGTGACAGAGCAACCCCACTGGAGCTCATGAAAGAAGCCCCTCTGGAGAAGGCAACTTAACCTTTTTTGTTTTTGAAGTAAATTTAGATTTACAGAAGAGAAAGTAACACAGAGCACTCCCACATGCCCCTCGCCAGCTTCTGCTAATGTGAACAGCTAACATATCCATAGTACATTGGTCAAAACCAAGACATTGGCACTGGTACAGTGCTGTTGATTAAATAAAGGCATTACTTAGTGAAAGGGATTCCCTCACCGAATTCCAACTGGTGTGTGCATGCGTGTATGTGTATGTGCACATGCATGTGTGTGGGGAGGGGAAGGGGGATTTTCCACACCAACAAGCATTTCTCAGACACCAGCAGGGTATCCCAATATTTAACTCAACGTAGATGCTATCGACCTGGGATAATCTGAGGGAGAATCAGATTTCTACAGGTGAAGGGCTCAGTCCCACCAGACCCCCTCTACTTCAGATGCCAGTTGCAAGCCTGGGCTGTTACCTGTACTTCTGACCTATAAGCTGTAGATCACAGGTCCCCAGATCCCCTCCTTGGGTTTGATTAGTTTGCTAGAACGGTTCACAGAATGCAGGAAAACCTACTTACTCCCTAGATTACTAACTTTTACAGAGGATGTTAAAGGAGATGAATAGAATCAATAGCTAGATAAAGAGACACATAAGGAAGTCCCAAACAAAACTGTGTCTGTCCTCCTGTAAGGCCAGCATGGTGGCACGAGGAAGCCTTTTGATTCCCTGCTAGGGAGGCTCTTCAAAAATGACTGGAGAGTTTCTGGATTTTGTGGAGGCTTCTTTACGTGGTCAGGATTGACTAAATCATTTGCCTTTGGTGATTAAGTCAACTTCAAGCTCCTTTTCCTCCCCAGATAACTGGAGGGAGGGGACTGGAAGTTTCTTCTTTAAGCACAAGGTTAGCAACCCTTGGGTGGGGTCCAGAAGCCAATCATTAACATACAAGAGACACCTTTTTTACTCTCATCGGGAACTTCCAAGGGGATTGGGAACTGTAAAGCAGGTACTGTGGATGAAAACCAAATATATCTGACAAATACATTTCAGTTATCTGAATGATCTAATGTGTGTGTGTGTGTGTGTGTGTGTGTGTGTGTGTGTGTGTGTGTATCCTATATAGTAAAACCCTAATATGCAAATCAACTGCACAGCGGAACACTTGGCAGAACCACCAGCAGAATGGCTGGTCACTATGACATACACTGACCACCAGGCAGCAGACGTTCAATGCAGAAACTTCCCCCTGATAGTGGGCTCCCACATGGGGAGCCCCACACAGCCAGAGACCTGGGCTCATGGCTGGTGAGTGCAATGGTGGTGGCAGAAGCCTCTCCCAACTCTGCTTCAGGTAGGAGGTAAGGAGCAAGGGGTCCCGGACTGTGAGGCCCTACTGGATTGGGCCTAAGCCGGCAGGCAGACATCCCCTGAGGGGTCCTGGACTATGAGAGGGTGCAGGCTGGGCCTCTGGTGTGTGTGTGTGTGGTGTATTCTTATAAATCACAATATTGCATCCTGTGCTCCACTAATGCCCTTTCCTGTTCCAGGAATCAGCCCAGGCTACCAGGTTGCATTCTGCTGTCCTGTTTTCATGATCTTGGAGGAGATAACATCTAAGATAAGCGGTCTGTTCCTGAAGTCTGGCACTGGGTTCAGGAGAGAACGTGCAGTGCAGGCCCTTTAACTTTTCCATCAGAATGTTACGAGTGACCCTCAAGATTCCCCAGAACTACCTACCCAGTTGCTGGCACCTTCTCCAGCTCATGAAGCCACCAAAGATGGACGATTGGTCCCCTGTGTTCATCTGGAGGGACCTGGCTAATGCAGCAGTGCCAGGACTCCACCACCACTGGATTCTGGAGATTAAGGACACAGCAGCCACCTCCTATTCTTTCCCCTCTTCTCTGCTCCCAGCTCCCGCTTCTCTAGGAAGGCATTTGCCTCTCAAATCGATTCCTTTCTTTTCTCCTGCTCTGCTCTGTATACAAGGGGCCAGTCTCTGTGACTACAATGCCTACGCCTCTTTTCTGACTGCAGTGCCATTAGCTTTAGCCAAGAGGAGGCACTGGCAGGAGATAGGAACACAGAAAGGAGGGAGATGCCCTCTTTCCTCTCTGGGAGTGGCTGGGAAGCCCACTGGGTTTCTTCTCCTGCTGGGGGCCCTGGCTCTGGCACTGCCCCCTCTGTCCTTTCTCACTCCCACAGTCCAAGCTGTGACTACTCTCTACTGTAGCTAACCTCTGGTTGCTTCAGTATCCCCTTTGTAGCTCGTTTTTTTTAAATAAATTCTCTGAATGGCACCACATGGAATAGATTCTGTTTTCCTGACCTGATCTAATTGGCACGAATGATCCAGTCTCCACCTGCCCCACTTTCCTGGGTCTAGCACAGGAGGGAGGAGGAACTAGGTTTCACTAAAACTGCTCAAGGGATCTGTCATCGCAGGTGCGAAAGGGGCTCCCGGGCTCAGTGGCAGGAACATGGGCAGAATCTCTATTTTCTCCCTTAGCTTTAGGCTCTTGCCACTAACCCTTAAAGGGACTGGCAACAAGCATGGGTTTGTTAGATTAAACCAAGAAATTGCTGCATTCAGGTATTTGACTACAAAAATGAGAATCTCACATGACTCTACTTAATAGAAAAGGAAGCAGGTAGAAAAGCAATAAGTAAATTGTTCATGATGATTTATAGTCAATAATAAATCTAACATTTACTGTGTGTATACCGTGTGCAAGGCTCTTAAACAGTAGAAATGATGGCAAACTCATGTGCGATGCCTGCATTAAGTGTTTTATGTATATTGAATCGTATAATCTTCAAAACAGCCCTGCAAGGTCAGTATTGTTTGGGGCACAGAGAGATGCAGCCACTGTCCTGAAGTCACACGGTAAGTAGCAACACCAGGACATGAAGCCGGGCAGCGTGGTTCTGAAGCATGTGCACTACACTTTACATCACCTTGAAGTAGATGCAGTACAGGCGAGGAAGCTGAGGAACAGAGAGCTTGGATAACTTGCCCGAAATCACACAACTGCCAAGTTTGTATGTTTCCTCTCTTCCCTGTCTCTTCTCTGCCAGGTTTGTCCTAGGTCTCTAACATTGCACTTCACTGGACTCTCTTGTCTTTGCCTATAAAGTAGTGTTTCTCAACCTGTGGGTCTCGACCCCTTTGGCGGCCAAACGACCCTTTCACAGGGATCGCCTAAGACCATCAGAAAACATCTATTTCCCATGGTCTTAGGAACCAACAGACCACTCCTCGGTGTAGCAAAGTAGCCATGTAGTTTACTGTTGTCATATGAAGACTGTTACCCATGCTACACCATGATTCAAGACAAAAATTTCATTTATTTATAATTAGAAATAAATATTTCACAATATTTAATTACATATTGTTTTTGTAATTAATCACTATGCTTTAATTATGTTCAATTTGTAACAACAAAAATATATCCTGCATATCAGATATTTACATTACAGTTCATAACAGTAGCAAGATTACAGTTATGAAGTAGCAATGAAAATAATTTTATGGTTGGGGGTCACCACAACGTGAGCAACTGTATTAAAGGATCACGGCATTAGAAAGGTTGAGAACCACTGCTATAAAGCATGGTAAATAATGTGCAGATTTTAACACATTCCACCTGCACATCCATCTCTTGCTGCATTTGTTGAGTGTCCCTGTGATGCCCTGAGCCTTACCTATGTGTGTGTAACCAAGTCAGAAGGGAATTACTGTGGTTTGTGTTAAGACCCCTGCTAGAGAAGAGATCTAAATATCTCTTTGGACTGACTGTATGTCAGACCTATTCTCAGCTCTCCACTTCCTCCTTTAAAATATTGAGCATTTAAAATGACCTTGACAAAGGTCATTTTAAGTGTTTTATACCTGTACAGTGCCAAGAAGCATGAGCATTACAGTATTTCTCTGGAAAGTAGACTCCTGTCTGCCCTAAGGCAGAATCCCTTAACCTATCAATGTTGAATGGCAAGGGGTGTGGTATTTAAAGTAGCCACAAGAGGGCACTATTTCTTTGTCCCACAGGCTCATGGCAATAATAGTTTTTGGGGCCACAGATGTGAGATGCTATTCTGGACACAGTAATTAAACCACATTTAGTGCAATTTACCAAAAATAAGCAAAATGGTTTGTTTGGTGGGCTAATAAATTGTCATTTCTTTAACCTCCAAATACAAAGAGAGAAACTTCTTAATAAAATGTATTTATTATCCACAAAGCATTTACAGGAATTTCCTCCATTCATTTCTATTTGGAGGATGGCATTTGAAAAAATAGTACTTCCAATATTAAATTTTGTCCCCACCTTTTTTTTTTTGAGTGTCCTAATAAATCTTTCTGAAAAAAGTGTGAGTGACTGAAATGTCAATCTTGAGCATTTCTGTAAGGCTGCATATAAGTCAGGAAAACAAAAAAAGCCCATTTGATATTTCAGTGTAGGGAACTTAATATGGAGAGGTGATCACACCGGTGTGAGAAGGCTGAAGGAACAAAAAGGGGACCATTGAAATAACTAATGCCAGTACCTCTGGAAGTGGCAGCTACTCACAGGGCAGAGGAAACAAAGGGAAGGGTGAGGCGTTATCAAATCTGCCTGCTCAAGGGAAGGACTTTGGCGGGGCTGATACCTCCAGGAGGCTGTCTGGCAATGGTGAGAGTAGACGGACCCTGTCAATGCTGGGCAGAGGATCCTGGTGAAGGTCATGTTGGTGGAAGGAGTAGCACCCTACTTCACCTCTACTTTTCTGATGTCCCCCTGTTGGCAGAACATAGCTGGAGCCAACTGTCAAAAGAGGAAGATCGCCGATGCATCACTGAGCTGAATACAGAAAGGTAGCTTCTGAGGCCAGTTCACTCCCTGGCTACTGAGCTACTACTAGAATATATACTTTCTCAACTTCGAAGTCTTATAATACTAACTGTTTGCCTTGGCTATAGATGCTAACCTTTTCCATTCCCGCTTGCTATTGCACATGGATGCACTAAGAAATACTTCGAGGACCCCTTGGGTTATTCCAGGTAGAGTTCTTGTGTCATAGAAATCTGATCTATTTTACTAATCAGGATCAACCAGCATGGTAGCCTTCTTCTCCACCGCTAGCTCAGAGGGACGAGGAGCCCAAATGGCCAGTTAGAAGTCTCAACTTCCAAATCAGTGGAGCCATTTTTGTGTCCCTTGGTAGAAGCATTTCTCCACTATGTGATCAAACCTCCGAACCAGAAGAGGCCAAAGTTGCAGGGACAGAAAGCAAACATTCTGACGGTGGGTATTAGGTGTAATGGTGAGAGAAGCCACTCCCACCCCTGATTTCTGACCCCCTATGTTCTGTCTATGGGAGAAACAGGATCACATATTGATAACTGCCTCAAAGTATATGTGACATCTTATAAACTAGAACCCTGACCTCCAGGTCATTCTTCCAAATTGTATTGTAATTGAGTCTTCCGTAGGCCATCCATTCCACTTACTCTCAGTCCACTTGCTCCTGGGTGATGGGACATGTGGGGAGACCAGGGAATTCCATAGCATGAGCCTCCTGTCACAAGTTTGCCCCCTGCAAATTGAGTTCCTAAGTCAGAAGCAGTGTTATGTGGAATTCTCTTCATGTGAATGAGGCATTATGCAAATTTGATGATGAAAAGCTTTGGTAAGCATGAGTTTTGTGATGGCCAACACACATTTTGGCAGAGAAAAATGAACTGGATGACAATGTCCTAAAAATCAAGGCAGATCTGCCCTCTGTCCTGCTCTTCCCCCTTTTCTAGACATGCTTCTTTGTTTCAAGATAGCAATTTTTGTTTATTTGAGGACAGAGATTTTATAGGCCAGGAGACTTACTCAATGGGTTGAGTCGGGTTTTCCTCAGGCCCACATTCTGACATGTGTCTCTGTCAGAAAGAAAATAGCAGAGGACATTGAGGAGGAGGTCACACATGCATTTGGAGGCAAATGTTTGTCTGAAGTCAGCTTGACCTCAGCCCTAGCACTTATTTTCCTGAGCATTATGATTTTATGAAAAAAATGCTTATTATAATGGAAAAGTATATGTGTATTGCTTTACTTAAAAGCAATTTTTCTTCTCTTTGTTTAATATTGTATCATAAAATCTTTTACATTGAATGTTAGTTTTTAATGTGGTGATAACTTGAATGTTTAGTACAAATACCAGATCCAATACTTAAGCCTGCCTTGTATTTTTACAAGCACTTGAAGAGTTGCAAACTCACTCCATCCCTGAACATTTTAGGACTGACATTAAAGGTCCAAATCACAAGGGAGGGTTTATCTAAAAGATACACTCCCAAACATCAGTCTAATTCTAGATGGTCACTTGGTTTCCTATGGAACAAAGACTCATCTCCTCTTTCTCTGCTTTGGTTGACTGACTTTTTTACATTTCAGCAGCTTGTTTTGTGATCAAATTCTTATCACTCTTATGACCATAGGATGAAGAAAGTTGAACAGTCCTTTAAATATACATATTCATGATTTTTTTCGGAAATATTAATGAGGACCTACTTTATGCCAAAAATTAGATAGGCAACAAGAAACCTCTGCTCTGGATGTTCTCCCAGCCTTAGTGGCCCAGTAGCATTACAAGAACTGGAAGAGAAAAGTAGCTTCATGGTTCCTCTGCTCAACAGAATCCCAACATCAACCAAATCTCTCCTTCCGGTTTGGGTGTTCTGTGGGGCATATCAAACAGCAGTCTTTTCTACCTCTCCTCACTTGCAGGCTGAAAATGCACCCTTGTGACTTTGCTCCTGAGGAATATGTTAGTTACCCACTGGGGAGCACAAGAGTCAAGAGTCATAACCAGAAAACTCGTGTCTGTTGTCAGATTCCAAGAGTGAGGGCAATGCCAGAGGCAGGAAGCCAAACTAATGATGTCAGG
Organism: Lasiurus borealis; assembly: GCA_004026805.1. NCBI lineage: Eukaryota > Metazoa > Chordata > Mammalia > Chiroptera > Vespertilionidae > Lasiurus > Lasiurus borealis. Next base: position 24,504 of record PVJN01017612.1, read on the forward strand.
AGCTATGTCAAATGAAGAGCAAGACTCCAATACCTTGCCTTCAATAGGCTACACCCAGGATTCTTCCAGTTGTGCACTGCCAGCTGCCACTTACATAAATCATGGTATAATTGGCACTCCCTCAAGATATGCAGTGCCCAACCCATACCATCACACAGCCTTGCTGTGAGGCATGACTTGCAGAATGGGGCAGACACACCAGCTTCTTCTTCATCTCTCCATTGTCTTTCATCAGAACCTTTCCATATCAACAGTCTTTCCCCATCTCAGAACTATCATTGTGTTTGAATCCTTGGTTTTACACAGAATCTACTATTAGTCTTCGATTTTTAAAAAAAGTTCACTTTTTCCTAGAAGAAAACAGTCTGTTCCTCCCACTGAGGAGCCATCAGCTGTCCTCAATGCCTGCGCCAGCCCATAGCTCACATCAGATTGGCCCTCAGGGATTCCCTTTTCTTTATGAGTGGCCTTCTCATCTGCTATACATCTGAAGTATTTAAACTAACTCCTGTTCATAGAATTTTTTCTTCAATGTCAGCCCTCAGTTCCTAGTAATGCATTTTCCTCTTGAAGAAATTTAACTCTGAATGCAATCAGATCCCCTGACCCTTTATTCAGGTCCTATAAGCTTGCTCTCAGGGTAGGATTGCACTCTTCACCCCCTCTTAGAAGTTCCATGTGGCATATGACTTGTTTGGTCAGTGAAATGTGAGTGGATATGACACTTTTGGGCAGACCATGGCATGAGATGTCACCCTTCTTTCTCCTGATGAAGTAACTAAGAAGGCACGTGTCATGATGAAGCCTGCATTATCTCAGTCCCTGAATGACTATAATGAGTACAGTCTGCCTGACAACCCATGTTGGACATGTAACAGGAGCAAGAAATAAACTTGAGTTGTGTTAAGAAACTGAAATTTTGAGGTTGCTTATTACTGTAGCATAACCTTACCTATCCCAGATGTCTAGAACTATGATAAGTACATGCAACTCAGGCCATTGCATTAAGTTGGACTAAGTCAACATGGTAGTTCGAAAACAGCTGATGTTAAGGTGGCAATAAGTATCATCTCCTCAAGTCAGTACTGAGATTCATCATCGTAACTTCCACCGTCTTGAAAGAGACCAACAGGCAGGTCCTGAATTCCATGATTGCCACAGTGATGTGACAGCAACGGGGGTGGAAAGAAGGTAAATGGCACACTGGATGGCAGTGCTGGCTTTTAAAAGAACAACTGACCCTTATCAAAGGGCTTCAGTGGTTTACCTGAGCCAGGACTGTGGGCTCTGGCTCACTTTCTGAAATCACAAGAGCAAACATCGTTTCTGAGTGCAAGGATGTAACAACCGTGCCCAAACTGGAAAGAGTGGCCATGCTCAGAGTTCCCGGTTTGTTAATCCCAGCCTTCATTTTGTGCTAGTCTCCGGACACAGGGGAAGGCGATCTCAGCCAGTGATGGGATTTTGAGATTTATGACTATAACCAATGAGATCTATTTGGTTAAAATTAAGTTGGCAAATTTCATTTTAGAACCCCACCCTCCTCAATTCTCAGCCTCTGAATACCCTCCACGATATTGAGGCTCCTTCTGGAAAGCCTTTTGACTATCAAAAGGCTTCTCTTGAAGTGCTGTCAGTTGATCAGTACTTCAACAAATAACATTTCACTGTACACCTCACGTGAGAGGCACTGGGATAGAGAGGGGGCAGAATGTCCCTGACTTACAGCCCAGTGCTAGGCTGGCAAGTTCTGATCCAGGGCCACATCCAGGCTGCTGCAGGCTTTGTAACGAGTTTCCTGGAACATTTATTGTCTGCGGCTGCCTTGGGGCTGTATCCGCCGAGGTGATCAGTTGCAAGCAGATCCTAGGTCCACAGAGCCCCAAATACCTGCTCTCTGGCCCCTTTCAGAAAAATGCTGACCCCTGTCTAGTGGCTTAGCCTTTTGGGAAGTTGCATGTTGGTAGCATTCTCTTAACAGCCAATTCTGAAGGACTCCAGGGAATTACGGAGGAAATTCAGGCAACAAGGAGCTATTCTGAGGGGAAGTCCTGTCTAGCTGTTGTCACATCATCCCCCATGGGCAGCTGCCACTGCCAGTCCAGGAAGTGGACACTTGCACAGAAAAATGAGCCTGGGGAAGGCGAGGCCACTCTGAGGGCTGTGGCTGGTCCCCACGGAGGAGGCGACAGCAGGCTCTCCAGGAGGCTCCAGGAGGGCCCCGGGCTTTGGAGTGGCCAGCCTTGCTCTGTGCTGACAGGAGTCTGCTTCACCTTCATTGCTCCCTTGGGTTTTCTGATGACATCAGAGCAGTGTGAGCCCCAAAGAAAGTCATCCCTGCCCTGTTCCCCACAGGCACAGAGGGATGGGACAGGGAGCCTCCTAAGGTTCCATTGACCTGTTAGCCAAGGAAGAATGGGAAAAGCCACGAGTCAGGCCCAGGGCGGGAAGCTTTTCTGCTGTACTGGGTCCATTTCTTATGCAGCAGGAGCGCTGTCTCCCACAAAGCACCCAGTGCGTCCTTGGGGGAGAAGGGTTTCACCCACAATAACAAAGCCAATGGTCTTCTAAGAACTCTCGGACTTGGCCTGTACTCCTGAAATGGAAGCGAGAATGACACCTAGTCTGCTCACTGGCTGTGGGCCTCTCAGCTGGAAACTGGGAACACACTTCACAGACAGCCAGAGGGCTCAGCCTCAAGGTGGTGCCGCCTCTCAAAGCCACAGGGCCCTCCTTCCTCCTTGGGGATTGCCCAGGAAGCAGCCATTTCAGCAAACCCAGGCTGAGACGGTGTCCCCACAGGGGCACAAGAGGTACAAAGATGTCTAGGATGTGGTCACATGGCCCTGAGCACCAGGAAGCAGAGACAGAAAGTAAACAAACTCGAAAGCAAGATGGATAGAGTGAAGTCCATAAAAGAAATTAAATCCTGACTTCGCAGGAAGATATTTCCAGGTTTGGATCTCAATTCTGCCACTTCCTAGCTATGTGATTCTAGTTATATTCATCAATTCATTCGATGAACATTAATTGAAAGTCTACTATATACCAAGTATACTGAAGGGCCAGGGATAGACACAGGCCCAACTAAGAGGAGGTGACCTTCCTCGCTTCCTAGAATGTACATAATCTATTGGAGGGAGACAGACAATAAGCATGAAAACAACTAAATAAAAAATAATTTCAGAGAGCGATGGGAGATGTGAAGAAAATAGAGTGATGTATGCAAGTGACTCTGAAACAGTGGGCCTTTAAGAATCAGTGGTCAAGGGAGGCTTCTTGGAGGAGGTGACATTTGAACCGAGACCTAAGGAAAGAGACAGCCAGGTGACAATCTGGAGGAAAAGGATTCTAAGAAGGAAGTATTGGTGCAAAGTTCTGCTCATATAAGCCTCTGAGTTTCATCTTCTTGGTCTATAAAATAGAGATAATTTACTTAATGGAATTGTTGTAAAGGTTCAGTGTAAAGGTAAAGTATTTAGCTCAAAGCCCAGAACTAGGTAAGTATTCTTTAATATTACCAAGTACATCAACACAAGTTCATTCTGATGGGTGTGGGGTGAGTGCTGATTGGTGAAGGGCTAGCATTTGACTCAGGCCCAGCAGAATGGGAAAGGTTTGGGTAAACAGATAACAGGTCACATTGCTCTGCCGTTAGTTCCTGTAGCTCCAAGTAAATACCTCTTTCAGAAGCCTAGTCACACTTCATTAGAATAACATGCGTGTTTTTCTCTCTTCTACTCTGTAAATTATACTAAAGCAGAGACTTCCTGTTTTTTTGTGTGTTTTTTTTTCACCATTCAGCCCCAGTGCTTAAGTGAGATAATGCATGCCACCCATTTAGAACAGGAATGAATGACCGTGGGAGGACTTTGAGGTATTAAATACAGCATGAAGTTGAGTCTGCTGGTTTGGAAACTGGTAATAGACCAGCAAAGTAAGAAGCTAGGATTCAAAAAGACTGACCCTCCCCCAAGTAAGAGAGCATTTTTCCTGCCTAATTGCTTGCAAAGTAGGACATTGGCTTTTTTCCTGCCTTCAGACTCCAACCGAAACATCGGCTCTTCCTGAAGCCTCAAGCCAGCCAGTCTTCCGATGGCACCACACCAACAGCTCTCTTGGGTCTCCACTTGCTGACTGCTGACTCACCTGCAAGTCTTGGGACTTGCCAGCCTCCATAACCACGTGAGCCAAATCTTTATAATAATCTCTCTCTCTCTCATATAATTATGTATGTATATGTTCTGTTTCCCCAGATAACCCTGACTAATACAAGGGCCCATCGGAAGGTATTCATTTTAATTTAATCATCTATTTAAAGGCACTATTTCCAAATATAGCCACATTCTTCTAAGGTATTGGAATTAATACTTCAAAATAGAATTTTTGAGGGGTGGGGGAGACACAATTTAATCCATAATGATGAGCAAAGAATCCTTTGTTCATGCCATTGTTATTGTGGCTGAGATTCAAGGTGTAGATTTACAAACCAAGTTTGATGTCCTACCATAAGGTGTCTTCCTGTATTTCCTCGGTAGCGTGTTCCAATTTCTTCCTTCTTGGAAGAGTCATTTAATGGTTAGAATGTGGGCTTGGCAGAAAGCAGGTGTCAGTTTGATGACTAACTTTTGGGGCATCTCCCAACCATGCTTTAATTTGCCCATTTCTGGCTAATATTAAGATACCACCATGCACCCTGGAGGAGAAATATGGAGTCATCATCTGAGCGGGGCAGGGGAGAGGAGGCTAGGCAGCCCAACTTAGTGGCATGTGACTTCCAGCCAATGTCAACTGCTCATCTGAATGCATTCACGCAGCAATCATTGGACCGCATTCGGCCAGCATTACTTTCTTTCACCATATCCATCAAGCTTTATGAGTGTTTCAGAATAAACATGCCATCCTCAGATTGCTGAATCCCTGCGCAGACAGCTGGGTCTTGAATGGATTTGGGAAGCTCCAGAGAGGAGGCTGTGTTGCCCAGTGGGGGGACTCATTCCTGAGCATGGAAGCCCAAGCAACTGCGCGGGACCTCAGTGAGCCCAACCCCGCTGTAAAGGATGAGAGGAAGTCGAGCTTTGATTCTGGCTAAGGTCCAAGGAGAGGTCACTCCGGGAGCATCCTCCAGTGCTCCTGCCTTCTCCTGGAGCCTCGGCCCTCACAGCAGGTAGAGAACAGCCTGGCAGCTCTGCTCCCCAGATGAACTGCTGCTCCCCACGCCTTGCTCAGGGGGCCTCTTGGGGTCCCTGGAATGAGGGATAATGACAGAGACTATTTCAAAGATTCACAGGCCAGACTGTCAATAAACCTCACAGGAAACGCCTAACAGACTCTTATAAGCGAGAAAACAGGAAAAGCGAAGAGAGAGAGCCCTCAAGCCAGTGAGCAAGAGATGCTTTCCTTTTCTCTGCCTGCAGGAGGGGCAGGGGAAGAAAGAAAACGTCTAGACTCTAGAATGATGATGAAGGAAGTCGGGAAACCTGGATAACATATGCTAGAAAGAGTGTGGGGTGGTTCTGTAAATAAGATATTTCACAAGGTAGTGGGACATTAGATGTTTCATTCTAGTCTCTGGATAATGCTTCCAGTAAAATAATGGAGGTCAGCATTGCAGACTCCCATCTCCTCTCTCTCATTGGGCCACTCTGCTTTTAACCAACCCCTCCTCTAAGCCAGGCCCTGTGCCCACACTGGGGTGTGAAGTAGGTCTCATTCCTGTCCCCCCACCTCTGTTCCTGTCCTTTCTCCTCTCTCTCTTCTTTCCCCTCTGTCTCTATATCAGCCCCTCCTCTCTCCTCTCTCCCCCTCTCTTCTCCTCCCTATACCTAGGTTTTAACTAACTTTGAAATTAATGTTCTGTTCAGTGGAACCATTGCTTGCTAGCCATTTCCTAATTAATTTTCCAAATAAGCAGTTCAGGCTGAGTTCCACATCTTTTCTCACGTTGGTTGTTATGTGAAGACATAAGAGCTGCCCACCCCACCCCACCCTGGGGTGCCTCTCTCAATCTCTCTCTCCATGTTTGCTGCCTCACACCCCCACTTCCCATGAACTGCTTATCTATCCACAAGCTTAGAATGTCAGCACCTAGAAAGCTTCTTTAGATTTCTCCCCTCTCCCCTTCTGTCCTTATCCTGTCAGTCAGGATGAAAGAAATTAAGTTGTGTAAGTGTGTACATTTCTCTGTGATCCCAGCTCCTGGGCCTCGGAGCTACCGTATCACCTGGGCGTGGGTTCAGACATGAAAAGCTGCAGGAGTCCTGGGAGACAGGTAACCCCGTGTCTTCAAAGTGTCAACTTTCTAGACCATAACTTAGAAAGCAGAAAGGAAGCTGTGAATCAAAGCTCCAAGGAAACTGCTTGCAGCCGTGGTGGCAACGAACCAGAGCCCAATACATGATGAGATTCCTGGGCCGCCTTCCACTTTCAGAAGCTGCATATGGTGTGCAGGTCGCTTGCTGTGCAACACACGGGCAGAAGGGCTGCTCTCGTCTGCTCTCCAAGGCTCTGAGCCATATGCTCTGTGCAGACCTGTGCCTGCCCCATGGATGGGGATCTTTTTGTTATGTACTTGCCATGTTCTTGGCCTTAAGGCTGCACCTGCTTAGAGGGACATCATTTTCACATTCTCACAGATGCATGGTACATGCCAGTGATGGTTAGATACATCAGTGACAAAATAACTTTCTTAAATAAGTGTCCAAAAAAAAGAATTAGGGTATGTTTTAGAATTATTGTAAATTCAGTATCATCGGTTATTCCTTTCAAATATGAAAAGTATATAATAACTAATTATATGTAATTATGTAACATCTAATAATGCACAGTGAGTGGCCAAATTATTATGATCTCTGAATGCATAATAATCTGGCCACTCAGTGTATATCCTATATAATAAAAGACTAATATGCAAACTGTCCTCTCGACCATGAGTTTGAACAGCAGTCAGGCCAGCCAACCACCCATGTCCCCTCCCCCGGGCCAGGCTGGCCAGACCCCACCCATGCACAAATTCATGCACTGGCCCTCTAATATATATATAAATATACTGAATGGCCAGATTATTATGCATTCAGAGACCATAATAATCTGACCACTCAGTGTCTATATACTATGGAAATATAATTATTAAAACATAATAGTGTAATAATATAAAAATATAAGAATGATTACTCCCATTTACGTGAAACTCCTAGGTGCCTGGTACTGTACTGCATTGGGTGCCTATATATTTTGTTTGCAATTCTTCCTTCCCTGTCTGCCTTTGTAGTTCACTGTGGGTGGAGTATTCTTCCTGCTCCCTTGACTTTGGCCTTGGCCATGTGGTGTTTTGGCCAATAGGACATGGGCAAGAATAACAACGTGCCGGTTATAATCGCCGCAAACAGACCCATGAACGTGAAATAGATGTTAAGTCCTGGAGAACTGGGGATTGGCTGCTAGGTGGCATTATCATGGTAACAGTGGATGCCTACAGCACCTGACTTTTTAAAAACAATTCTCACAATCACTCTTTCAGGTGTCTCCACTTCACATAAAGAAAAATCCGGGCTCTGAGAAGTTCAATGACTTGAGTTAATAATTATCATAGCCAGTATTAACGTCCAGGTCTGCTCGATTCCAACTCCTGTTCTCCTGTTCACCTCCCTTGTGTTTGCCTAGAATAATGAAGCTATGTTGCCTACAGCTCCTTAACTAGCAAACACAACACTATTATGGTCAGTACATTTGTGTTCTACTTATGAAGGCAGGGAAAGGAACCAATGAATTTTTGTTTTGCAAGGCTGCATTCATAGTTATCTTTCTGCTCAACTGTCAGTTCCACTTAACGTTCTTTAAAACAGAACCCAGCCGAGACCAGTTTGGCTCAGTGGATAGAGCATCTGCCTGCAGACTGAAAGGTCCCAAGTTCGATTCCGGTCGGAGGCACGTACCTTGCTTGTGGGCACAACTCCAGTAAGGAGGCATGCAGGAGGCGGCTGATCTATGTCTCTCTCTCATCAATGTTTCTGACTTTCTATCCCTCTCCCTTCCTCTCTGTAAAAAATCAATAAAATATACTTAAAAACAAACAAACAAACAAAAAAAACACACAGACCCCATCCTTGGCTTTTTCTTCTACTCACCTCAAACTTCTTGTTATTTAAAGTTTTAAGGTTTTAAATGTGATTCCTATTTCTCCAGGCTGAGATGACCTGAGGCTGGGGGACGTGGAACGTGGCATCTTGTTTGTTGTAAGTGCAGTAAGCCAGAGCCACAGGCAGGTCATTGAACTGAAGAATGACTTCTCTCTTCTGATAGCACTTGGGGCAGGAAAGGCAAAGTCACAACAAAAAACCTCTGACATATTGCTAAGTGAAAAAGGTAAGGTATAGAACAATGTCCATTGTACATTATTGTGTACTTAAGAAGCATATACACAGCTGATTATATCTACAGAGGACGTCTCTGGAAGTCTAGCAACTGGCAATGATCATAATCTCTGGTAGAGGAACTTGATGGCTGGTTGGGGAAGGGGTGTAAGATAATTATTTTTCACTGAATGCTCCTTTAAACCTTTCTAAGTTGGTGTGCACGCTCATATTACTACTCAAAATAATGCACAGATTTTTTAAAGGCAGAAAGTGCACCTTCTCTTGCCTACTCCTGTTTTCACCACAATTGGATTATAGCTCGGAGGTCTCAGATTCCTTTTTAAAGAGACTAGGAAGGAGGAGGTGACCCAAGCAAGAGGAGGCATGTTTGCTTCCTCTCAATAGTTGAGGTGCTGTGTAAAGGCCTTCAAAGCCTCCACAGACAGCAGGTTCACCATGAGGAAGCATGAACTGGAGGGAACCCACTGGCTTCCCCAAGAGAAAGTGATCAGCTGTTTGCATAAAAACCAGACCAAAAAACGGTCCTTTGATCCTGCTCCGAGCTACATTACAGAACATCCCCAAAGTCAATGTCCTTAGATTTCCACCTGCAAGTCAAGAATGTTTTTCTGTTCAATCCTAAGCATATCACTACAGTTAATGAATTGTTTCAACAAACAGACATCTATGTCCATTCACTTAAAGAAGAAAAAAAAAGGCAGGGTAAATAAATCAACTCTCAGATCATGTCCCCCGGCAAACAGCAGCTGCACCGGAAAGGGAAGGCAGCGTAAGCTGCTCGCAGGCTCTCGCCGCCGCAGGGCTGTCCGTCCACATGCCCAGGGCCTGTTAATGCGTCCGACAGCCCACAGGAAAGAACCCCAGCGGAAAGCAAGACGGCAGAACAATTGTGTGAACTTACCTCCCTTTCTTACTCGGCAAACATCTGGTCCCTGCATGTGTCATTACTTTTATTCAAACCTGCTCTGGGCTTATTGATAAAGAAAATCTGCACCTGGGTGAGGAGGGGTCACGGACAAACTACCTCTTCCTTAAAGAATAGTTTGCACAGACTCACTTTTGGCGTCAAGATAACAGAGCAGGTTGGTTAAAAGCCATGTTTCTGAAAGTGCCCAGCTATGTCTCTTCCAACTCCTTATGAAGAGATGAAAACAAAAGCTGTAAGCAAAGGGACAGTAAGGAAAGCCCTTACGATTAGGGCTACAGAAAAGGACAAAAATACGCGTGATGCCACCCTGGTACCGGATAACCACAGAGAAAAAAACCTCTGCTGTTTACCATAATGCATTTCTAAACACAGATGCCAGGGACGACACATTTACTTTTGTAGTTCCGCCTCTTACGTTTTCCCAGTTGATTCTTTTGCTTATCTTCTTCTACGTCAGAACAGCCAAACAGGATTCAAGGGATGCATTTGGATGGCTTGCTTCCTTGAATTGTGTTTCTATTCACTAATAGAACAGACACTTATTCCTCCGAAGAAGGCAGTTTTATAATTGTCACAACTCTCCTTATTTCATTTCCTTGGGGCACTTTAAACAACAGCCTGGGCTTATTTTAATAGCAATTAAAAATTAGTTAGGGAGAAATGTTGCCTGGAAATCAGCTATTAAATTTCGGTGCTTGTCATATTTTGACTATATGACTAATTTAAAAGTAAATAGAGCTGCTTTAATTTTGTTAGGCTCCAAAGTTAAGTTGCAGGCAGATCTGAGCAATGAGGACTGTCTGCTTAGTGTATAGGGGTGATCTTTCCTTTCTCTTCCTCTTTCTTATCAGCATTTGAGCCCAGGATGACTTGGGGGGTGGGGGATGGGGGGCAGGCAGTTAGCACAGAAAGTGAAGGGAAATGAAAGTGTTCCTGAGCCACCAAAGGAAATTCAAAAGGGTTGAATGCAAAGTCTTACATTTAGTCTGAAAAAAGGAAATCCATTATACAATTCTAGATGAAAGTAGACTGAATTACAAGCAATATACATAAAAGAGATTTGGGAGATTTGAGAGTTTAGTTAACTGCAAGCTTAATAAATTAAAAAGCTTGTAGGACTTACCATATCTAATAAAGAGGAAATATGCAAATTGGCCATCACGCCATAACAAGATGGTTGCACCCACAGTGGAGGCAGTGATTCCGTAACCCAAGATGGCTGTACCCACAGCAGAGATGGGGATCCCATAATACAAGATGCCTGTGCCCACAGCAGAGGCCAAGTTCCCATAACAAGCCTTAAGGAACAACCAGCAGGGACCTGAGGCTATGCCCCCTCCCCTGCACGGCTTGACAGGAGACCTCAGGCTGCACCCCCGGCCCCAGCACCAAGCCAGAGGACTTCAGGTTGCGCTTCCTGCCCTGGCACTGGGCCAGGTGATCTGAGGCCATGCCCTCCCCCCCCCCCCAGTGGGGCTTGATAGGTGGGGTCAGCCAGGTCTGGGTCTCTCTCAATTTTGAGGTGCACATGAGTGGGTGGGGACTTGACTATGGTTCCTGTGGTATGCCCCAGACTCTGACAGGAGGAAGATTTTCATATACATCTTACTAATTTTCTTTCATCTCTGACACTTCTATTATAGAGAAAGGGTGAATAGCAATATTAAAGTATTTCCTTGAATTAATTTGCTTTTAATGTGCATGAATTTCATGCACCTGGTCACTAGTAATAACAGGAACTGTTCTAAATACTTTATAAATATTAACTCTTTTCATTTTCACAGCAACTTAAAGAGGCAAATACTATCACTATGACCAATTATCAGTTGAGAAATTGAGACATAAAGAGAATAAATAACTTGAAAATATTTAAATAGCTAGAAAATGCCAGAGCCATAATTAAAATTCAGAGAGTCTGGCTCCAGAGTTCATGCTCTTAATATGGTACCTTGATATAAGCCAGAACTGGGATATAGCTTCTAAGAAACAGACATGGAGTTGGTTCCATTTAATGTTGTCACTGGTTGAAACTCATTACAATGAGTAACATGAAGATCAATGTCGGAAACCAAACATTGTTCTCACTAAATGGATGTAAACAGAGGACTAGAAGGCTGGTCAACCTTAACTGCTCTGAAAGGTCAGAGCTAATCACTCACTGTTTAGTTGAAAACATTGTTAGCTGAAGCAGCCTCTACCTGTTTGTTTCATGTTAATTTCTGTTTTGTTATTTCCTGCCTAAAGGCTAGGGGTGTGTCCCAAAGCCTTAATAAAAGGGAGAAAAAGGCCAGAGCAAGGGATAGTCCTTTCCACTAGAGCAGTGGTTCTCAACCTTTTTTTAATGCTGTGACCTTTTAATACAGTTCCTCATGTTGTGGTGACCCCCAATCTTAAAATTATTTTCGTTGATACTTCATAACTGTAATTTTGCTACTGTTAATGAATCATAATGTAAATATCTGTTTTCCGATGGTCTTAGGCGACCTTGCTAGCAGTTTTCAACCTGTGGGTCGTGACCCACAAGTTGACAACCGTTGCTGTAGAGCCTAAGTGACCAGAGGAAGGCTCCCGCCTGGCGCTCCAATACCACCAAATTAATATTTTCTAGTCTCTCATTTCGTTTGCATGCGGCCTCCTTCAGAACCTGAACTCTGAACTGGGAACCCTGAACCACGTGGGACGTGGAAAGAGGTTCCCACAGATCGACATCTCAGTGAAAGAAAAGTGATGTTCAAAGTCTATGCTAATTGTTTCCAATACAATGTACAAAATGAATTCATGGAAATGTCAAAATAATATTATTCTTATAAATAATATGATGATGTTACACCAATAATTTTGTTATTGTTCTTATAAAAACAATACTAACTAGGAATAAAAGGGTAATGTTTCAAGTCAAATTAACCTCCTGCCTCTTCTTTTTAAAAATTATGTCTTTATTCATTTCAGAGAGAAGAAGGGAGAGGGAGAGAGAAATAAAATTGGATTTAACCAGGGTTAGAATTTCACCAGGTTGGTAAAATGAAATGAGAGAGGGGCAAGAGATAGAGTATCTATGTAAGGAAGTTATTCAAATCATTGATCAGAGAATTAAAGCTGGGTTAGGAGGGAAGTGAGGGCATGGCAGAGGTAAAGGACAGTGAAAATGTGGTAGAGCCAGTGTATTTTAGATTCCTGTGGATTGAAGGGTTGATGGTGGTGAGGTATTAGAAGGTAAGAGCTAGAAAGATAGGAGATGATAGTAAGATAGTGGATTACTAGAACTGAGATCATGTAGGATTTCAATTATTGGGAATGATAAGGGGTAGGGTATAATCATGGGAGTGAACATATAAAGTGAATGGAGGATCATAGTATGTGAGGGGAGTGAGCAGATTAAGTGAGTGGACAATCAGAGTATGTGAGGGGAAGAGGCTAAGAAGCTAAGAAGCCAAGGTAGAAGATGGTTCACCTCCCTGAATGTTGAACCCAGGAATTACTATGCTGAGAGTAGTGCTGGAGAGAGAGACACAGTGAGCCAGATGCCAACATCTTCAGGGAATGAAGGGTGGGATGTGAGGCTGGTTCATGAACATGACAAGGAAGTGAATGCTATAAAGACATACAGTTTAAAGCTGGTGTGAGGGTGGAAAAGAGAAGGAGAATGGTCTAGAAGCAAAAACAAGGGGCAAAAATGATGTCACAGTTAGGCAAGAGGAGGGCCAAGGTGCAGTGCCCCAGCGCCTCCCATTTATGCAGAAGATCCAGATACGTCCGTAGGCAGAGAGACTGGTGGGAGAGAGGAGGCCTGGGTTGGTATGAAGAGGAACTTCATCACAATGTAAGAAATACTAAATGGCCAGGTGGACCCCTGTGCCTGATATCCAGTGACACTGTGGGACCACGGACACCTAAGAAGAGGCCAGTAAGAATGAAGGCAGCTACCCATAAGCCAAAGGCTCCTCCTTCAGCCCATTGGAACCTAAAGGATATGAAGCTGCACTTGGATGTGATCTTGTCCAAGGGGTGGGAGATGGCGGGGTAGGGGGTAGGGGAGCAGGGGTGAAGGGACTGGAAGCTGGGAAACCAACCATGCAAGTTTCTTGGAGGAATTCCTAGAGATTCAGAACTGCTCAGAGCAGTAGAGCAGCACTAGGGTTTTGCTTCATTTGTTGTTAAATGATAAAATTAATAATTTTTTGAAAGGTGGTTTTGATCTACCTCCTCTTAACCCCCTCACCCAAAGAATAGTGCAGTGAGCTACAAAGTTTTTAGGAGCAGATGTCTTTAAAAATACTTTCACTTTGAACATAATTAAAATAATACATGTTATTGTAGAAAACTTAGAACTTAAAAATAAATGTAAAGAAGAAAATGAAAGTTATACATTACTCCTCCACCTAGTGATAACCACCCTCAATGTTTAGGTGTCTAGTCATCTATACATGCATTGTACAAAAAGCGGAACTTACTAGTTAAAAGAGTTTTATAACTTCTCTTTAATTGAATGATCAGCATGGGCAGCTTTCCTGGTAATTGATGTTCTTATACATAAACTTAATAACTACATAGGCTTTTATTTCATAAGTGCACTAATTATTCATCCAGTATTGTTAGAGAAAATGTAAATTGTTTCCATTTTTCACTATTAGAAACAATAGTAAGATAAATACCATTTTAGCTATTTTGTACAATATCATGGCTATTTATTTTCTATGATAATAAGATCCTATAATTGGGTCAATTGTACCCTAGATGGATCAAAGGAGCTGCAAAATTTTCAGGCTTTTTTTGATACACAGCGCCAAACTATCCTCCAGAAATATTCCACCAGACTAACTTCCTCTCAGCAGGTTGTGACAATGCCCACATCTCCCCACCATCTCTCTTACTGTTATCATTAAAAGGTCTTTACCTTGGTTGACTTCTTGAGATTTCTTCTTACCCTTAATTTGTGTTTTCATTGTGAGATTGAGACTGTTTTTTATTTGACTTTTTCTCTTGCATAAGAGGACATATTAACCTCTGGTAAGAGGGCTTGGGCTGCCATGTTGAAGCCACCGGAAGGCCTGGACTCATAACAGCATCTAGAGGCCAAAATGGTTTCAAGTCACAAAGTTCTAGACTGGGGGCCGTTTGTCTTGTCCTTGGGTGTTACTCATCTCCCCGGGCTCACAGCTGCTCATCTGTCTTCCTCCCAGCTCTTAGTTTCTATGATCCTTAGTCTTCCTGTTTCAGGGAACTTTCCTAGCCAGCGCATCTTCAGGAACTGTGGGCAGGAAGATCAGTCCAAAGTCAAGTGTATTTGGACAGAATTCTGCCTCATAATCCTTTCCTTGCAAATGTAAATTCTTCATCAAAATTTGAGTTCTATCTTTTGCCTTTGTTCAGGTTCATTAAACTTAAGTAATATTTCAGTAACTGTGGACAGGAAGATCAGCCCAAAGCAACTACCTGGTTCGTGGCAACGTACTAGGCATGACAGGAAGCTACATCCGTTCTTCCTGGTCAGGCTTCTTCTTTTCCTTCTCTATAGTGAACGCTCGGTCCCACCGATGTCTCCTTCCTTATCTCCTCCCTGGAGGATTCAAAATATCATGACTGTCGTCACCTTCCTGCCTCCGCTGCAGCGTGACTCACTGGCTAGTTCTAAGGCCGATTATTTGACTGTGAGATCACAGTAAACAAGAACCCTGATAACGTGGGTGAGAGGTTCCTTCTTTGACAGCCCCTGTTATATAAGACAGATTGTTTTGCTCATGAGCTCACCTTGAAAACAATGGCTTGCGGTGAAAAAGAAAAAAAAAATGAGTAGGAAGAATGGGATCACACCTGAATAAATGCAGCGATGTTTGGGAACTTTCAGGTTTACACACCATGTGCTCTGAAAGTTGAGTCATGTTTTTTTCTTTCGCTCTGAGCTCACTTGAGACTCTTGTGAGCAGGACAACAATGAGTTCAACTGGAGAGGGAAAAAGTCTTGGCTTTGAGCAGAATTTCAGCCCTTTGGTGGGGATTGGGGAACAAAAGTCTGGGTCCTAACAATAGAAAACAGAGTCTGGTGCTTACTGCAGGGCTAGGATTACAGCTTGTGGGGAAATCACCTGTCTTTTTATGTGCTGTTTATCCATTCAGACATGTGTATATGAACACGCTGACACATGTACAGAAACATGCCCAAATAATGCCACAGTATTTCAGCAGAAACATATGGAGAGACAAACACACACATACACGTTTGTTTATTTTTTAAATGCACACTGCATCTGCAAAGTTGCATAATCTTGTCCTAGAGAGAGGAGTGTGGAGATTTCAGACCAGCTCTCTCCTCTGCATATTTGAAGCACAAGCCAACGATTGTTGTTAGCACTGAGCGGAGGAGCCCGTGCCAAAGGGTGACAGAATGGGAAAGTAATCCCCAGTGTCAGCTGCTGGGTGTGATGCCACGGAGATGCATGCCCTCTGCGCCTGCCAGGCCCGTCTCTCTGTTCTGGAAAGTGGAATCCAATGATAAATGTCA
>PVJN01017613.1:0-40304 GCA_004026805.1 Lasiurus borealis
AAAAAAAAAAAGAAAGAAACGAAACAGAACATGTCTATGTTTGCCAGCCACATTGCAGAATCGAACAGTCAGTCACCTGTCGTTTTCCGCTTAACGCAGGAGAGTTGAGTTGGTCTAGTGTATTTGATAGCAGGTTTTAAAATGAATTTCCTGGAAGGAGAGTGGGCCTGAACTTCTGTTTTTTTAGCAAGTTCAGCCTTCTTATAAACCGCTATGAATAAGAAAACACACAGAAAAAAAGGCATACCGTCAGGAGAAAAGAAACACTTGGAACACAACCCAACAAAACGTCATTCAATAGTTAACCACCGTTAGAGAAGTCTCTTCTATTAAGAAGAGTAATAACGAATTAACTTCGCAAACATTTTTAAAAAAAGAAGTGATTGTGAAAATGAACCTTTTTTCCTTCTCACTTCATCTCTGGAGACCGTGCTAGGTTCCTTTTTAGCTATTTTCCTCTCAGGAGTGGAAATTCTGCCTCTCCCGCTTTTAAAAGGCTTTTCTTTCCTATGTTTCTCCAGAGATGGCCTCCGAGCTTCCTTTTCAGCTTTCTCCTCTTTAGGGATAGTTTCTAACTGTTCTGTCATGATGCTCCTATCATCATCTGCGAATCAAAGCAAAACCATGACAACAAGAACAACGAGAAGAGCATTAGTAACAAACGGACAGAACCCTTCATCCACCGAACAAAAGGCAAAATCAAAAGACAAAAGGGACATTTTTTTTTAAAATGTTTAAAATGAAAAAAAAAAATATCCATTAGGTTATGGGATTTTTTTCTCTGGGAGCAGAACATTAAAAAAAAAAAAAAAAAAAAGGCACACCTTGAGTGTCCACCCAGAGGCTGTCAGCATCCATGATGGAGTCGTCGATGGTGGTCTCGTCTTTGTAATCATCGTAGGTTTCGGTCTTGTATTCCGAGAGGCCGGCCGCTTCCCTCTCGGGCGAAGCCGGAGCTTTGGGGGGGCCCTCCTTGGCTTCTGCCTGGGCTTCCGCTGCCTCTTCCACCTCAAGCTCTTCCCCGGCCTGAGGGGGGGGTCTCCTCTCCACCTCCGGCTGCTCCAGGGCGGCGAAGCGCACGCTGTGGGCACCGGACTCGCCTTCCTCCGTGGTGGTCTGCACTACGGTGATGAAGTCATCCTCGATGGTCACCACAGACTCGATGACTCCTTTGTGTTCCCCGGGGCCGGTCTCCGCCGCTCCCTCCCGGACCCCCGGGGCACCCAGCTCGGTGATCTGAAGGGTGTCAGAGCGGAAAAGCAGCTTGTCGTATTCTCCCCGCGCCTCTACCTCCTCTTGCTCATTCTGAGCTTCTGCTGGTTGCGCCTCGACGGCTGCCGGCTCGGTGACGTCGGAGGGGGTGATGGAGATACCCGGGGCCTCTTTGCTTTCTTCTTGCGGGGGCTGGACGGATGCCAGCTGGACATCCGCTCTCTCCTCCTGGGCCAACTCGGCCTCCGAAGCGGCAGGTGCGCAAGGGACTTCCGAGGACAGTTTGGCGGCCACGTCGTCCTGAATGAGCGAAGACTCCGGGGACGTTTCCTTCTTGCCCTCCTCGGGCTTCAGGGACTCCATGGTCAGGCTCTCGTGCTCCCCGCTGGACTCGTAGGACTCTTCCTTGTCCACGGCCTCCTGGTGGACCAGGTCGGGCTTGGCCACCTTCTCCTTGACCTCCGTCTCGCTGACTTTGGCGCCTTCCCTCGCGTGGCCCGACTCAACGCCCAGAAACACATCGGCCTCCTGCGGGGTCCCAGATAGGAGAGGGAGGTCCTGGGTGGCCTCGAACTTAGGCTCCGATGACCTGCCGGCATCTTCGATGAGCCCCGAGGCCAGCTGGCCGAACTCGCTGACTTTGACGTCTAAGTGGCCCGGCTCGGCTCTCTTTGCAGCGAGATTCAGCTCGGATTCCGCTCTTTTGGCTGGTTCCGCCTCAGCTCCCTCGGGCACCGAACCGAGCCCTTTCTCTGCTTTCTCGGCCGCGGCAGGCGATGCATCTTTGGAGGCCGCCGGTTCTTTGGCCAAAGCCTGCTCGTAGGTTATTCCTGATCCAAAAGGTTCAGCTCTGTCACCAGCCTCTGCGCGCTCTTTTGCATCGGCAGGCTCTTCGCTCTTTTCTAGCACAGTGTCCAACTTATCGCTCGCTTTCCTCTCCGGATCAAACTCCCTACTCAGTCCCGGTTGGGGAGACACTTCTTTCTCGGCACTGAACTCATCCCTGGCTCTCCCGGCGGCCGCCAATTTGACTTCGACCAGGGAAAGGTCTGTGGCCAAATCTCTCCGCGCTTTATCATCGGCGCCTTCGTAAAAGGAGCCACCCTCTCCGGACAGGTTCTCACTGTCCTGAACGGGCGACGGGAGTGGGACGGTGTATTTGTTGAACACACAGTAGCCCATGTCCTCGAGCTGACTGTCCGTCTTCACCATGACGTGGTTCTCATCGGTGACGGGCGGCAGGCCGGTGCGATGCTCCTCCATGACATTCCCCGAGGGGACGGATTTCCGCCTGCCGACCTCGGCGTCGGCGCTCACAGAAGCCAGTCTCGATCGCGTGCCCGCCAGGTCCAGCATTTCAGGCAGGTCGGGGGCCATGACGGTGCCGTTTTTGTAATAATCTTGGGCCAGGAATGGCGATTCACACGCCGTCTCGACTTGGGCGTTGCCCTCTCTGGTAGCCTTTTCTCCCTGCATCTGTTCTTCTTCCTCTTGGCTTTCGATTGGGAAGCAGGGGGCCTTCTCCACGGCCGGGGTCGTGGCCGGCAGGTAATCGTCCCCCTCGTCCATACTTCCACTGGTGTTGGTTAGGATGTCAGAAGCCAGAGGAGAAAGGTCATGACCCCGACTAAAGTTGAACCCGAGGGCTATGGAATCCAGGCAAGACATGGGCAGATTGATGGACATGCTTCTTTGCTCTATCGCGGACCTACCACCAAGTCCTAAGCTCCTGCTTAGTGTCAGATCGTCCTTATTCTTACTGTGGAGATCTCTTTTTTCCCCGTACACCTTTGGGTCAATGGTGAACATTCTTTCTTGAGGAGAACTGGGCTCTTCCGGTAGATCAGGTGGGTAACTCTTGGCCAGCGTGCTGTACCCTGCTGCCTCTTGCGCTGGAGCGGCGGGCGGGGATTCTTTACCTGCCTGAAGTCCCATGTCACCATGTTTATGCAGGGGAGATAGAGTATCAAAAGGCTCCTGGGCACTTTCTCTTGTGTCACTCAGTTCATAGTAATCACTTTTTGTCACTTCTTCTTTCAAGGCAGACGTTTCAAAGTACTTGGACATCCCCGACTTATCTTCATAAAACGGCATGTCAAGCTCAGCTAATGTTGCGGCTCCAGCTCCTTCAACTTTATCACCTTTGTCAGCAACCTTTTCTTCAAACAGCTCCTCGATGGCATTCTTCTCACTCAGCACGGCTGGTTCTTTCTCCGGTGCTTTAGAGGCCATGGCTGAGCTTGAGACTGTTTGCTCCAAACTCACAGGGAACGACTCCTGTTTCAGGGCATCTGTGGAAGGCTGTTGGTCTTTCTGTTCTTCTTTGGAGAAAGTATGCTCTGTGGGGGGCTGAATGACCCCTGTTTCTTTGTCTGTCAGTTTGGGGGGTTCGCTCTCTTTCAGCATGGTTTCTTTGTCAGGAATGGTTGTCTTTTCCTCAAGCTTTAGCTGAGATTCCTTTTCAGTGAGTGGAGATTCCTGACCACTAAGGGTGGGCGTCTCTTTTTTCTGCACACTTTCCTGCTTTATTGCTCCCTTTTCTTCTTCCAAAACTTTCTCTGGGACACATTCTTCCACATCCAGAATGTGGGCGTCTTTGGGTGAGGGGATTGCCTCTGAGGTTGGTACTTCTGCCATTTTGGAAGATTTATCCTTATGGGGCTCTTCCACTTTGGAAGTGTCTTTGGCAGTCCCTGGGCCGCTGGTGTCTTCCGGAGATTTTTTGTCCTCCGACTGTAACAGGGCAGAGGCAAAAGGTGACGCGTCTTCGGCTATTTCATTCTTCATAAGATCTGAAGGGAGCGTGAAACTTCCACCGTGGAAAGGACTCGGCATGGGAGAATCAAACTGTTTCCCTTCCCATTTGGGGAGATCCTCAAATACATCCTTTTTCCTCATGGGTGTCAGCGGGCCAGGAGACATCGGAGCCACTAAACCCCACTCATCCTTCTTTGTCTCCACTGGCATTTCGATGAACCAGTCCTTTTGTTCTTTGGGAACGGGGGTTGCTGGAGGGAGGTCAATACCGGGGACCACCAGGCTGGGTTCTGCCTTCCGTTTGGAGTCTTCCAGAGTGTGCCCAAACAGAGTGAGAGGCAACCTTCCTTCTTCTGGGCCTTGTCCGTCCTTTTTATCGGTTGTCTCAGGCTGAGACACTAAGGCAGTGTGTTTCCGGTCTTCACCAGGCTTACTCTGACTCTCTGACTCCTTTTCTTTCTTGTCTAAGGGCTCAGGTAGAGAGGCAGTCAGTTCCCGTTGATCATGGAATTCCATCTTCGAGGCTGTAAGTAAACCTGAAGCAATTGGGTTGATTTTTTAAAAAAAAAAAAAACAATAGGCAAGTGCTTTCAGGCAGTAAGCTTAAAACTGTATTTTGAAATGACAAATGAATGGCAGGGTAAAAAGAAAAAAAACTATGGAACATGCACGCATGCTACCCATTTAAAAATCAATATGAAAATGGCAGGACTGAGATATACTTGCACTGTTGCTAAAAGGAGCTCTCACTGTGAATTAATGCCTAAAGAAATTGTGAGAGAGTATATTTTGACTATTTTTTTTGTCCTTTGTTTAGTCTCTTGTAAATAGTATGTGTTAAGTAGTAGAAAAAATTTACATTCCTTCTTCAGAAAAAAATTGTGATTTAAAGAATACTGATATGTAGCTAATATGAGGATGCAAAACTCTTACATACATATATATGTATATATAGGACTAAATATGGAAAAGGGCTGATTTCTACTGAACTTAATGTTTTCTCATTTAAAAGTAAATTGGTAGGCCATGGGCAGAGGTGGATTCATTTATAATAAAAGTTTATGATTTCAATGATCTTGATCAACAAATTTTGGGGTCATTGAACGATCACTGAAATAATTTTTAAAAAATTCATTAAGATTAAATTTTAGGAATATTAATAAATATTTGTTATTGACTTTATAGGATATGGCCTAAGAATCAACAAGTCAATTTCTATCATGGATTCAAAATTCTTAACAAGTATTACTTAGTCTTTATGATGAATATAAGAAAATCTGAATTATAACGGTGGTCCTGGGAAGTCATATGAGTAATAAAATTTTAAAGGGTGTCAACGATATAATATCTTTCTCTCCTTGGTCATCACCTAATTCTCCATTCCCTGGGACACAATCAACTGGAAGCATCCACCAGTGCCTTTAAAGATGCTCTACAGGAATACATGATTTTTTTTTTTAACTTGTTCACCTATCAAGAAAGCTTCATAGTCTCACTTGTGTTTTAAGGTTAAAGGTACTTCACTGTGGTCACGAGGGCCAAATATATTTATCTGGAAAGCATCTGGGGTGGGGGCGGAATAATAAAATCCAGTCATCTCCTGAAGAGCAAGTGTATGGATCATCATTACCTTATATACTTGTGTGTCCTGTTGTAACAATAGAAAAAAAAATAGTGCATGAACTTCTAATAAAGATCAGATGAATGAAAACTCAAGAGATATGGGGATGACCAAAGGGGTTGGCTGCCATGGAAAGGAAATGATATGAGAAGCATCAGCAGGAGCTTTTAAAGGAAACCAAACCAGTCCTCATGGAAGCATAAAAAAACAGAGCGTATTGCGGTGGCAAACAAAAATGAGTCGATCCTTTAAGCCTCTTGGGTGCAAAAATTCAACTCTGCGCCTTGAAACAAAAGCATATGAACTGCTGTCCCCAAAACAAACAAATAAAAATATACATGTATTAGCAATGTGACTGGCAAACGTCTGAGATGAGAGGGGGCGGAGGGACAGAAAGCTCACACAGCATCAGCCTGGCGGCAAAGCGTATTGTATCATGGCAAAGGGAGACCAGGAGTCAGCTGCAGCCGTGGAAAACCCAGCTGCCAGGGGGCACCTGCGCAAGCCACACCCTCCCCTCAGCAAGCCCGTCAGGGGTTTGGAGTTCATGAGGAGACTCAGAAATGGAAGAGCATTGGGAAGGCATCAGGGTCGGTAAGCTGCTGGGAGAGATCATTTGCAACAAGACACATGCACATCCTAAGAAGGACACACCTTCCCTGGCAGAGGAAGGGGTTTTTACTTCTGGAGACACCTCCGTGACCTCTGTTACACTTTTCTCCTGCGGGGCCCCTGCCGGGGCACTCTCTTCAGGAACTATAGGGGTGTCCACCGGGCCCTCACTGAGGCCCTGGGGTTGGCCTGAGACCTTGGCAGCCCCACACTCTTTCCCAGGAAGAGGGTCGGGTTTCTCTTCCTCAGCCACTGGACCCTCTAGCGTTTCTTCTTCTTGGGGATGAAAGAGATGTTGACATCATGACCACAGAACAATGCACACAACAACAGAAACGTTATTCAAGACACACGTTCAGCTCAGGAGAATTTCCTTTACCATGTGGATGAGCGATTTAATACTCTAAGGCAATGTAGACGAATTACTGCTTGGAAAACGGAGGGAGAATCTGCTCAGAATGATGCCTTTTAAAGTCTCATTAAAAGGTTACGTCTCTTTAAAATTTGGGAGCTGAAATGGTTTTATTGCTCTGTTACCACTTCATGGAAATGGCGCACATGTGAGAAGCTTGTTGGAAGGAAGAGATGGTGCTACTGGATAACAGATGGATGTGAAAAGATAGATGCATGGATGTACTGAAAAACAAAACAAAACAAAACAAAACAACAAAAAAACACTTTATACTGGTTAGACATGTCTGTTTTCTCCAATGTAAGAAGTCCCTACATAAGAATTTCTGGTTACTTTATTTAAAACATGCAAACTTTGCTAAAGAACTCTGGGAATTAAAAAAAAAAGCCTTGGTCTCAAAATAAGATCCAATCAATTACTTTTACAGCTTCATCATGAAGTCCCCCAAAACTATTTAAAATATAATTTACTTAATAGTATTTCAATGGGAAAGACTGCCTAACTCAATTTATTTTACCTTCACTCCATTATAAGATATTAGAGAATATAAAAACTTTAAAAGAGTAGAATATTTTGGAAAACAAGGCTCAGGGACAAGTTCAATCTCGTAAGAAAAGTCTGCCTCTGGGACACAACTGTTTTCATGATACTAAACCTGAAATATTCGTAATGTGGTTCATGCCTAGCTCCCTTTGACAGTGAACAGGAAAGAAAATGTGCATGTCATCTATAAAGTCTCATTTCTGCAATTCAAAACCACCAAGGAAAGTAAACTGAGTGGCAACCAAACTGCCAAAATATCCCCCCAAAAGGTGTTTATCACATGCAAAAGTGTTAACATTTAAAATGTCAAAGCAAACTTATGAAGGGTATGAGTTATTGTGCTTTAAATGGCAGTAAAATAAATCTGATGTTACCACTTAAGAAAATAGAGGGAATATATATAAGCTGTTTTGTAGTTTGCTGACAAAAATTCTTATAAAAATTCCTCTGAAACAATTATACATTGTTTAAATGGCCCTGTGAGAAAGACGTAGATAGCTGAGTTTTCTTTTTGAGAAATACAAAACGCTTGGAGCTGAGCGGGGGAGAGGGGGAAAGAGAGAACTATTTCATCTGTTCCTCACATTTAGCACGCAGACACTTTCATTTTCATAATTTAGCTATGGGAGTAACTAAATTTAAAATTCAGACTCTAATTTACTAAAGCAATTTTATAATGCCTTAGAATTAGAGATTTTAATTACAGCTAAAAGACTTTTAATATGGCTGCTAATGTCACCTTATCGAATAAAGCCTAATCAAGTTAATTGACATGTTTTCCAAATCCACGTAAGTTTTTAGCCTTCCATTTTATGATTTTGTATAGGTCATGTTTGTTTTCCACTCCACATGTTCCTTATTCAAAAATCCACATATTTTTCTTAATTGTCTTAATTTACACTATTAGAAGAATTTAGCTTCGCTCAGTAGAGGTTATAGTTTCCCACCAGAGTGTCTGAGTCATTGGTGCTTTTTGTTTTCCAAAAGACCTTGGAAGAAGTTTATTATCAAGAACATAGTCAGTGAGCTTATTCCCACTGCTTTAAAACTATTTAACCTCCCATTAACTATTGTCCCATCCTATATAATAAAAGGCTAATATGCAAATTGACTGAATGGCAGAACGACTGGCCGCTATGACATGCACTGACCACAGGTGGGCAAGTACAGTGGGGAGTGGCCCTAGGTCATCAAACATTTCCCAAGGGCCCCTGGACTCTGAGAGGGTGCAGGCTGGGCTGAGGAACCACCTCAAGTGCACAAATTTTGTGCACCAGGCCTCTAGTATAAGATAAACTTTTTACTTAAGCAAGGTATTTTTGCCTCTTTGAAAATAATCTTTTCACCAAAGCAAAAATGTTTTAGCTCTAATTACTTTTTCTTTACAAAACTACCAAGTTAGAATAAGACACAATGCAGCCCACTGCTCATAGTATAGCCAATTATAAACTAGCGTCTCCCATCTTCACAAAGCTGGAATGACAAAGGCAGTGGATCTTTTCCTTCACTTTAGTTCAACTGATGGGATCTACCGATGTGAGATTTAGTCACCTGGAAGAGCCTCTGTAGTTTCTGCAGTTAATTAAATGATGTGGAGAAATACATTTATTCCATAACATTTATTCTGCCTTAAATAGAAACTATCATATTAATATGGCACTAAAAATGATGCCATTTTTAACTGGTCTGATATCCAAGGAAGAAAAATTGTATTCAGGGTCATCATCTCTTGTTTGGATATGATAATATATTCTTCCCTGATTGATTTATTTGCAAGGAGCAGAAGGGAATCATATTTTAGTTGAATCTATTTGGATTACTCTCTTTGTGCCCACCATTTTTTTTTTTTTTGGCTTCCTTTTTAGAGGTAACAATACAGAAAAAGGAAGTTCTCACCTGCCTCAGGTAAGGTTTCTTTTATATAAATTTCCAGCCTTTGGATGGATATAAGCTATATAGGGACTTCACTTCCATATGGAAAAAACAGGCTCCTCTCCCTCCCCCCCACATATAAAGGCGCACTTAATAGAAAGCATGTAGTCAAAGCCGCGGGCTGGGGAGGAGGAGCAGAAGGGGACCATGCTCGGTTCACCTTTCTCCTGGCCTAAGTGGGCCTCTGCACTCTGTGCTGGGACACGGGGGGGCGCGCTAGAGGTGGTCCACTGGGAACTGAACAAAGGATGCTCATAGTACTCCTCATCGGAATTGGAAGGGTCATCATCAGGCGCGGACACCGAGATGGAGGGGACTAGGAGCCTGCGCCTCTTCCCGCTGGCGGCAGGTTCGTGGCTGGGGAACCTGTGTAGGGGACCCACGTGATCCTCAGCCCCTTCATCTACAAACAGACACACAGGAAGAGACTGCAGGGAAAACTGGACAAGACAGACACACGGTCAGACAGACAGACGACACCTGCACGAGGAGGACACAAAGGGCCACAGGAGCAGCGCAGCGGAGGCGGATCAGCAGGACCAAGCTGATGGGATGGGAGACAGTGAGGGTTTCATGCTTCGGGGGCCGCTGAATTGAAACCGTCCCTTAAATAATCTTGTAATTGACCTAATGAATCAAATGCGCTGACACGCCTGCTGCATGATAGACCTTATCTATCCATTCCCCTCACACAAGCCAGAATAACCATGGAAACACTGGCATAGACACAAAGCATTGCAAAACAAATGCATCCTTTGGAAGACAGTCTTTCAAGTAGATTAATTTCTCTTGTGTTTGCATCAATCTATGTGTCAGTAAAAAAAGAAGGGAGTTAAGATCTTTTCGATGATGGGGGCACATTGTCCTGTTGGAAGCACAACCTTAATTATCTGGGATGCTCACATAGTTAGCATTTGGGTTAAATTTAATTTTTAGTTGCCAATTTTAACCAGGAAATAATGTTTAATTTCAATCTGGTTAAGAAAAATCTACAATGCATTTATTTTTCTTCCCCGTCTTGCTAAAAATAAAAATAAAAAAATGCAGTGGGCAGGGCTCCCTCTTTGGGTGCTAAGTCCTAGAGGCATCCTTTTGAACATCTAATTTGCATGTCAGTGAAAGTTTGGGGTTTTAAGAAAGCCCCTAATATTCTAAACTTGTTTTCGTGTTTTATTCCTCTTCTGAAAGCTCAGCAGATATACAATTAGCTGAGACTTTCTACAGGGAGGGTGTCAGATTCATCAAGACTTTATTCCATGCAGTTCCATTTCAAGTACTGGCTCCTGGCTGTTTTCCTATTTCAACCTCCTCCTTACATATTTCTCACTTAAATGCTAGAGGAATTGCTCTCATCTCTGCCCTTTCCTGTGTCTTGGCTTCTACAGATGCATTATTTAACTGTAAATCTATTTCCTTAGATATACAGGGGTAGATTAGTCAGCTTCACGTGTGGACTCATGTATATATTAATGAGCTTCAAGGATGATGACAATGAACAATACTTGGCTTCGGATTGTAGACACTGCATCTCAGACCTGTGTGTCAGGTTACCAAATTTGCTAATCACTATTTATTGACTTATATAGAGACTAATTTTACAAACTTCATAGTTCTTAACACTAAGAACTGTATAGCAGAATTAGAGCGTTAATTTGAAAATGTACTGTATTTTTAAGGCAGTAACTTATTTTCAGCAACCAGGTGCTGACAAGTGGAAATAAATCTGAAATCATCAGGATACTAAAATAACGTCTCGGGGAGAGAACACTTCTAATCTTTTTGAACACATGACTTACTGACTGCCCCGTGGAAGTTGTTTCTGGATGGGTGTTCAGAACTTTCTCACCCATGATGCTTATTCTATCATGGGAGAGCAGAAGCCTAAAATTACATCTGATATTCTTAGCTTAACTCAGCACGATTTCTCAGCCGAGCCAATCATTGGCTCTAACTTGGTCTACCACACCGGATGAATCATGAGGCCTGGGTTTATCCTGGTCCCACCCATTCACATTTCCTCCAGTGACTCCCCGAGGCTGTAAACTCCCCAGGTACCCTAGTTACCCCTAACACTTCCAAAATGTTCAACACATTGAAAGCACAACCAACAAATGGAAGTATCCTATTCTCCTCTCTGCTGTTCAACATTTATTTTCCGGGGAGTCGAGCAGACTGCCGTATAGAACTAAAGAATTTAAAGCTGAGTTCTGGTAGTGTAAGACACTACTCCTTGGATGGGGTTAAGCCTTTGGAAGACTTTGACCTCCTCTTTCTTGTTGCTGTTGCACTTTTTCAAAGCGAACAGGTGAAAACAACCCAGTCTTACTGTAGATCTCTAACATTTCAGAGAAACAGTGTCTTCTTTCTGAAAACTTTGACTAGACAGAGAACAACAAAAGCAGCAACAACTGTAAGGGCTGCTTCACTGTCGTGTTTGTCTGGCAACTTCATCAAGAAAGTCTGGCCCAGTCCAGACCGCCCCTGGTCCTATGAGCTGTCTGAACTCCAAGTTTCTGTTTAGGACCCGTGAGCCTGATGTCCATCTACTTTACAAGTCCCCGAGGTGTGTCAGGGATGTGACACTCAGAGGACCACGACCAGCAAACAGTGCACGTGGTTCCAATGACAGTGACAGAAGACAATAGATCCTCATTGGCTATGGAATTGTGTGTGGCAGGTACTCTTGGTTCATACCTATTGGAGGTGGGATACATAATAACTATAAATAAATGAATTATTTATGTGAGAGTAATTTGGAAAAAAGGAGTAAATTAGTCCAATAGTTTATAACAGATAATTAAAAAAACACCTATGATTGGAAGACCAAGTTGTTTTTTGTAGTCCCACACTAAGAACCTAGATGAGAAACAGCTTTAGGGATGCGATGGGGCTATGGCTGCAGGGAATGAGGTTTGGATTTGAATCCTGGATAAGCAAGAAGTGCGAGTGAGTACTATCTCTCCCTGGAGGTTGCTAGGAGGAGTAAGGGAGAGGATATCTGAGAAAGTGCCAAGCGCAATGCTGGATTCCATACACATTAGCATCTATCAATGCACACAGGCAGGTGGCCATCGACCTCTGCTGGTTACTTTCATTGACATCAAAGCTAGACTTGAGAGATTTATGAAAGAGTAAACTCACTTCCTAACAGTTAATTTTGCTGTTTCAGGTCAGAACTGAATGCCTTCTTTTATTGTAAGTGTACATGCTTTGGGTGACACTTCCCTTGCCACAAAAGATTGCATTTCATTTTAAATCTGTGATATTTGAAAGCACAGGGTAGCCTTATGAACCTTGTAGTGTTACATGGCTCTTATTCAGAATGCTAAACTTCGAAGGGGAGGAATCCATTTTTCTCAATTTGCTTTTGCACAATCTATTTTTTAAGGAAAGCATTTGAAAATTTACATTGGGTTAAATAAGGTTTGCCATGTGTTAAATGCAAACTTCGTATGTCAACTCCCTTGGGAATAAGTGAGTCGTCATTCTCTCTCATCGATGTTTCTAGCTCTCTCTCCCTCTCCCTTCCTCTCTGTAAAAAAAATCAATAGAATATGTTTTTTTATAAAAAAAGATAGGGGATGGCTTAATTGTCCAGACCATGTATCTTTCACATACTTAAAGTGAGAATACTACTTGGTCTTTTAAATTAATTAGGTAAAGCTTGAAAAATGCATACTTTAAAAATATAACTCAGAAATGGTTACCCACTTAAAAGTAAATCATTAGGGCTTCATCTAGCTCAATGTATTTTTTTAAATTTTAATAAGAATATTAGTTTGAAAATACTCAGAATAAAATGCCTTTGAATTGCTTTCAATAGGAAGTGTTAAGGTGACATTTTCTTAGAATATATTGAAACAGCCTGGAGAAAGTCCTGAAATATAAGGGAGGGTTACACTCTGGATAGTGACGCCTAAGTTCCTAAAATGTAAATGCGATTCTACATTTTATTTGTGTTTTCATTATATTCATGTTAAACCCTTCCCCCCAAAAGGCAGACTGGGTAAATCCCCAGATGGATGGCGCCCCTCGGGCCCTTTCTGCTCCAACCCCCCTATGAGAGTAAGAGGAGTAATTATGTGACACCTGAAAGGCTGCGAGTAGGAGGCTCAGGAACATTTTCAATGACCTGAGTGAGGTACTGTCATCACTGTGTTCAGAGTGAAATCCAGGCCCTTCAACCCAGTTGGCTGCTGCTTCACCTCAAATTCTACTCTCACCATGAGCCATGAAACTCCTTCAGTTCCTAGAACACGCCATGCTCTTGCCCACCTAAATGCCCTTGCATATCCTGGTCTCTCTGCCCCAAATGCCCCTCCCCCCCACCTTTACTTGACCAACACTTACTCAAGCTTCTACGCTCCGCTTCTTAACTGTCCCTTACCATACAATAAAATAAGTTTCCTCTTATTACAATGTAAAAGTCCCTGTTCCTTTCCTTCCTGGCATTAATCCAATTCAAAATTATGTATAAGCCTTTTTATTGGACTTCTGTTCAGGCCACCAGACAGTGTGCTCCTTACAAATGGGGATCCTATCTGTTCTGTACACCCAGAATTTGAAGAGTACTGCATACATTGTGGGGTCTCCATAAATATCTGCTGAATGAATGGATGAACATAAGGCAAAAAGAATCATTCAAATCTATGAATTAAAAGATCAAATCACATTTTCAGAGAATTAACTAATAATCGGTGACTTTTATGAAACCAATTATAGGTACTGATCATTATCCCCAATTTTCTTGTATTTATTAAAATAATTTAGTTTAACTATATTTCAAGCAGTAAGTTTGAAAGAAGTCTTCAGTTTAAGAAACAAAAAAGTTTTGGTCTATAAATCTGTGACAAAAGTAAATTATATTTATCAATCATTTATAGTTCAGTAATTTAGGAAAATCAATATTTTAAATGAATCTAATTACAAATTATAAAAAGACAATGAGTCCTTTGTGATGTTTCTATTTCTAACATAATAAATGATCTCTAAGAGGGACAACAAAAGGAAAAACAAATGAAGAAATAAATGAGTAAAATGCATTAGTATTAAGTTTCTGGTTTTAGTATATGAAAACTAAATTACATGAAAATAACAATTGAGCTGTAGCTTTCCTTTGTTTTCTCCCATAATTCAAACCATACACTGATCTAAGAACCAGTAATAGTTTGCTTTTCAATGATGCCATTCATCTCAGATTCTGAATGGATATTCTTCAAAGGCATCCCTCTGTTTTTATCAATGAGAATTCAAAAGCTGACATGGCTTTTCAAGTCGAATAAATTGTATACACAGATTCATGGACAATAACAGGTCTCAGCAGGAAAGAAGCCATGATCTCAGCTTCCAGTTCATTACTCTCTGCAGCAGATTCACTCACTCACTGCTTTATTTATTCATAAATATTTACTGAGAGTTTGCAACAACCCAGGTCCTGGGGAAGATCCTGGCAATACAATGTTCAGCAAAACAGACAATTCCTGACAACACTTCCCTAAGGAAGTGCTGAATTCTTCAATGCATATTTTTTGTTTAGTCACTCTTAAGATAAAATTGGATCATTATTGTCCAAACATTCTATATTAAGTGAACTGGTTCTCTATAGTTATTCTAGCAACTTAAGCACTAAGTTATCTTTTTGTTCACCAAGCATATTTTTCCCTTTTCGTTTACCATATTCCTCCACTTCTGATTTTATGGAGATAAATTATTATACATTTGTTTATTAAAGTCTTTGTTTCTTCTTGACTATTTGAATCAGACAGCTCCCAAATGGGTCCCAGACTAGCTTATACGGAAGTCCAGTAGTTATGAATTGATGGATTGATGTTTATTTACCCTTGGCCAGAAGATAAACAGTCCCATCGGCCTTACCTTCCTCCACGGCAACAGTCCTTTCTGAGGCTGGTGATGGAGGTGGAGAAGGAGGCAGATTAGCTGTCTCTTCAGCTGCTAAAGATCAAACAATGAAAAAATGAGATATGACGATTAATTTTTTCAGGCCAACAGATGTGTAGGCGGTTCTGCCATCTATAAAAAGTCCTCTCTATGACATTCAAGAAAAGACTCAATAGTAAGGTGCACTTGACTTATTTTTAGCTCCATTACCTGATTCACACATTTTTGAAAACCTAAAAAGAAAAAAGAGTATTTAATATTTAAAAATAATCATTTTGTCTTCTCCATAAAAATGGATTAGAGATGCCTGCTAAATATCCATTATTAATCCCATTAATTTGTGTCTGCCTGTTTAATTAATAAAATATTTCATCCTGGCCCTAATCCACTATATATTCAAACACACACAGGCAGGCATTTTAGTTTACATTCAGCTTGATGGACTAAAAAAAATATTGGAATTCTTTATCGATCAACTTCTTGATCTGAAGATAAATGTTCCCTTGATTATTCGGTTATTTTAGATAATGTATTTTCTAAATGGCATTTTGTTCCCTGAGTCTAAGACCGGAACCCATCATTTGCATGAACTCTCAGAAAAGAAAAATGAAGTGGGCATAGCCAGAGGCAACCTTCAGACTGAAACATGTACCAGTGGGAGCTGAGTAATCTTCTGTCCTTGGCATTTTACATGAAGAAGGACCAAAGAGAGAGGTTCTGAAAGCTGTAATTCATTTACACTTAGTGCTAAATTTCCTCGGGACACTTTATGACTCCTCAAATGAAGGTAAGTGATTTCAAAAGGACATCGTCATCAGTCAAGGCCGGTGGTAAGATCTAAAGATTATGTAAATTTTTATTTCATAAAGCAGTTAGCGGAGTCAGCACTGGGATGGCGGGTTACTCTTTAGCTCTTTGACCACGTGGCTCTTTCCATGGCATACTTTAAGGTTTGAGGTTGAAAAGAAAAAGGTGAGGGTTTCTTTTATTTCAAGCAACGAGAAGTGAACCACAGACATAAGGTCCATGTTTGAGATAACTGTTCCCTCTCCATTTTAGGAGAAAAACAATAGATAGAGAACATTTGATTGTAAATTATGAGAATATTTTAAATTATGATTATGGGAAAGCGGATTTTTGATTGTTTAATTTTTAATAGACAATTGAGAAATTACTGATCAGAAAATCAAATATTAAGGATACATTAGACTGTAAGAGGAAAAAGGTTATGTTCTATTTTTAGGCCTTTAAAAACATACTTTCCTATGGATTACATCTATGTACTTATGAAATAAACCTACCTGTTGAACCTAAGAGGTGTCTTGGCATCTCTCTCTCTCTCTCTCTCTCTCTCTTTCTCTCTCATCTACCAATCACCTCTCTATATTTATGGAGAGTAGGGGTTGTAAGCCCATGGCTGAGAGTGTTTTGTTGGCAAGCACCATCACATTACCTGTTTGTCTGGCACTGAAAGGCATTTGATTTGTGACCAAAGGAGAGAGAAATGCCTTCTGAGTGTCCTTAAATGAATCAAGTGAAGACCGGTATCTTACATGAGACACAAAGAACTGAATTCTAACAAAGCTTTGGTTATAGGTTTTAGGTAGCTGGTTCATGGACACCCAAAGAAGACTATAGCGTATAGACAATCATTTACCAAAACCCACCAAGGGAAACAATTATATCTAACTAAAGCATTAGTGCATTTTCCTTATGAACGAGGGCGATGAAAAGCGCATTGGCTTTCTTTTTATAATAATTATCCCACGTGGTCTGGAAATGAAACATTCAGAATGATTTAGGGGCCAACTCTAACTATAAGCTGACCAGCCCTAAAGACTACTCAAATACCACAATGACGCTGTTGGGAAAGGTGAAAATGCCATACGTCCCAGTACATCCCCACAAAGGTTTCTGATGAATGAAGTATGAGATATGGCCTCTCTCGGAACATGAAGACTTGATCTGTGATCAGGGAACAGCAGACCCAGCCCCGGGTCCGAGGTTTTCTCATTTACCTAAAGGCCGGGCTGCAGGCTGGTCTGGATGCTGAGATTCTTTCTCTTGTTCGCCTTTCAGGACCGCTACAGCCTCAGCCGTGACTACTTGAACTATCCTTGCAGACACCTCCTCTGCAAGAAAGAGCAAAAAATAAAACAAAATGGTGAAACGTCCAAAACAGTAGCAAAGAGGAAAAGTAAATAATACAGTCAACTAGAATTTCATTTCCTTTGTCTTCTTCCCCCAAAAGTACAATAAAATGTATTAAATTGCAGAAAAAATGCAAATACATATATTGTAACCATAAAAAGAAAAGGGAAAAGAGAAAGTAAAAGGAATTGGTAGTATAGGCAAAATAAACACAGAATGAAAGGAAAATAAGTAATAGGTATGGCAGTTTATTTTTTCAAAGCTGTTTGTACCTAGTAAAACAAATACAAAGAGAAGAGAGAATTCATTTTGGGTTTAACTTAAATTATGTTTTTTTTTTTAGTTTTGGTACTAAAGTTTTTTTTAAAAAAATATGTTTTTAGAAAAGTATCATTACAATCAGTGTCTATGCTGATTTACATAAATATTGTGATTTAAAACCTAACAAAGCTGCCTCAAAATACGAATTTGTGATTCAATAGGATCAATGTACACGAGACCAATTCAGAAAAACCTGAGAAGAGAGAGTTTGAATAAAATACATGGGAATGATATAGAAGAGCTACTACTTTTCTACATGGCAGATGTTTTAAAGATCTTTAAAACATGTTTAAACGTCTGCTCTGTAGACACTGTTGGTACATACAAGGATGGATTTTGAAAGTGGACCCTTTGGGTTTTCATCAGGACCAGCTGTGATTCTGTGAGTAGTAGCTTTTATATATCATTTCCATGTATTTCATTAGATCTTTAAGGTTTATGATATATATACCCACCTAGTCAGTACAAAAGTTTCATTGAAAAGAGGGGAGGCTTGGTCAATAAAGTGATGAGTCTGTGAGAATCTAATAACCAGTATTTGAATATTAACTGGTTATCATTTTATCAGTAATGTCAATCTGGTTATGAAAGAGTAATACAAAAACATCTCAGGACATAGCTGTAAAGTCACATCGCCTAAGAAAAGACAACTTGGAAATAATCTGTTACATGATCTGCCTAAAAATCGGTTGGAAGAAAAAACATTAAAAGCAACTTTTTAAAAACAATTCATCTTATAACATCTAATAAATGCTATTAATTTTAGATTGATATAAAATAAAGGATTTAAAGATATAACCCAGGAAACAGATGATAATAGGTCATCATTATATAGAATAATATCTGCAGGTAAAAAGTCTGTTTTAAAAACTTCAAAAACCAGTATCAAAGCAGTCTTCAATAGGTAAATTGAATCCTCATAAGAAATAATAGTTTTTCTTAGTATTAGGGAAATATATTGGTGGAAAGATAAACGGGAGCCCAATAGGTATAAGAAACAAACTGAGACATGCTCTCATCCACAGAAACCTACTTAATAATACACACAAAAAAAATCACGCTAAGCTATTTACATTTCACCTACATAACAAACAAACAATTATACTGTGATGCAAGACTATTAGACAACTTGTTAAATTAGGTACTTTTATTTCCTGTCAATATTATCTAATCTACACAATCATACTTTTTTTTTTTGATGGGGAAACTGGCAAAATAATGGATAAAGGCAACTAAGTGTCCCATTTGGGTGTCACTTGATTTACATCAGTGCAGCATATGTAATAGTAGGTTCTGGAGTCAGAAAACTTGGAATCAAATTCTGCCTTTATCTCTTACTAGCCTCAGTAAGTGGCAGTTTCTCTAACCTTCAGATTCCCCGTGCTAAGGGGCATAAAAATGGCACTCATATTTTAATGTGCTGTGACAATTAAATAATTTATATTAAATGCTTATTTAAATCACATAACACAGTTTTAATCACTCTTGCTGTCTTGCTAACGTCTGAGTCAATGAACAGTGTTTGACTGACATGACGATAGAGACTTAAAAACTTTTGTCATCCCTTGAGATGATTGTGTCATTTTTCACACTGTGTGCTTCCTTGCCTGAATGTTGGGTCACTGCCTCACAATCTATGAGGCTCAGGCCACTAATTACTTAAACAAAAATGATACAGTAAATGTGACTCTCCTCTTGTACCAGACTATTCAGCGTTTGTAACCACTGCAGTGCCCTGGTTTTTCTACGATGCTGATTCAGGCTATGTTCTTCCAGTCACAGTATCTTTACTTACATCAGAAATTTTAAGACAGTCTTAGGCCTGGTTTTTAGCACATACTTTAATTATTTTGTTATATTAATGTATAGACATTGCGCGGCTGGTTTATAACCAAGCCATGCAGCTGTAACTTTCTCAGTGACCCTGAGAACTTCAACTTGCTTCAGAGCCATCTATGATACCGTTGGTATACACATCTATGATACCGTTGGTATACACATCTATGATACCGTTGGTATACACATCTATGATACCGTTGGTATACACATCTATGATACCGTTGGTATACACAGAGGATGGATTTTGAAAATGGACCCTTTGTGTTTTCATCAGGACCAGCTGTGATTCGGTGAGCAAGCAAAGACTCACCAATTACACTGTGAACAACAAGGAAAGAAGGAAAAAAGGAAGGAAGGAAGGGAAGGAGGGAGGAAGGAAAGGAAGGAAGAAGTTGGCATAAGCTGGAGAACATATTTTTGTTGATTTCCTTCAGGTTGTTAAGAGAGAAGTAAATGACATTGATAATAAATTCAACCACGGAGAACATAAAAGCCAGTAAATGTTGCTGCTTTTAAGAACATCAGGCATAATAGCGCCGTGTTAAAAGAGACGACAAGCCCACGGTACACTTGTGAAAGGGGGAAAACAAGACAATTTGAGACAGAATGCTCCTGTCAAGGAAAGCTTTTTCTCAGGAGGGTACAGAATGGTTGCCTAGGAAACCGATGCTAATTGCTGCTGCCGGTGGAAACTAGTCAACAAGGAAGGCACTGTGCAGTTCGAAGAGGTCTGCTAAACAAATAGCCGAGATAAATCCGTAAACACGGGGAAAAGAGGTAAGTCCCTGGCTTGATTGGGAGAGTAAATGGTTTCTCTGAAACTGTTTCCTGTAATCAGCTGGTGACGGAGGGAACCAAAAGAGCGGGTGGCTGGTCTTTTGGTTTGTTTTCTTGGCACCTTGGCATTCACGAAAGAGGCCAGCGGGCACGCCCCTCGCTAGCTGGGCTCCGATTGATCTCAAAGGGTCACCCAGGCCAACACTTGCAGCTGTCCATCTTTGCCTCCCGGCTTTGTTTTCCAAAGATTTTCTTTTTCTAAAGACTTCCTGATTGAAACAAAGAAAATGCTAGTTTATGGGGGGAAATGAACTGGAGGTAAAGTTAGTTTATGGGGATAAATGCATGTAAGATGAGGAATCATGACTGCACAAAGTTCAGTTATGATGGGCACTGAAACTGGTCAGATTTTGTACTGCACCTGCTAAAGAGAGTAGAACTATGATGCTTAGATATTATGGGTGGTAGAAGGAGGAGTGGAACTTGGTGCTCCTGCATTGAAAGAGTGGTGGAAATGGGCAAAGTCACTGAAGGACATGTTTTGCTTTTGTTTTTTAAGCTTTTCCCAGTAACGGCCACTGATTTTGGCTGAATTATCCTATGGTCCTCTTCTCAAATGCAAACGCAACCCGGTGGAGCTAAGATTGGTAGATCATACACTTGTACAAAGGTCTGAGTCCAGGAAAATTTCCCTCGCTCCTTTTTTTTTTTTTTTTAGCCTCAATCTATATGCTCAAATCCACAATTTATTTAGATTGACAATTTAAGGTACTCAAATGAAGGGTTTAGAGCTTGAACGAAATTTGCCTAGCATTTAAATTTAGTCAAGGGAGGGAAGTATAAGAAATTAATGTTATCAGTGCCAAGGATACCACAAGTTCAGATGCTATATAACGAAGTTAAAAGTAATAAGAAAAATAAAATAAAGATCAGAAATGGTACCTACTAGAAATTTTGCTTCTAATTTTAAGGGTACAAGTGGAAACAGGAAAAAAATCACACATTTAAGCAGAAAAAATATAGCAAGTACATATAATCCCACTTTATATGATCATATTCTAGTTAAAGTTTTTGCTGTTGTTATTTTTCCAATTGTAGTATTGTGCACATATTTATATTGTTGTTTGCAGCCCACATATTAAACATTTACTAATTAATAATTAGAAATATTATTAATATTTTATTTGTCTTAAATTGATAGGGTAAAGAGAAATTTCTTAGGGACTTTGCTCCCTGAAAATTTCAAATTGCTTCAGTGTCAATAAACTGAATACAATCATTAAGGCACAAAGGGAATAGTTAATGCTTTTAGAGCTTTGAGATGCTCATTTTTGCATCTGGTAAAAAAAACATTAAAATTGTACTCCTAGTAAACTTGGGTGAAATTGGATTGTATTCTGTCTTGAACACATCACACTGTCTAAGGAGTGGTGAGGACAGGACTAACTCAATGGCACTTACACATTTCAATCTATAGCTCTTCTCTATGTACTGGGTCTCACTCTACCAAGCCTACCTCTGGCGATACTTGCAGATTGTGGATACCATCTATATCATATCTGAAACTGTCAACTACTCACTTTTATTTGAAGACATTGATGCTATAACAGGATGCAAATGATATCTAGAAAGCATAAAACTGTAACTCATTATTGCAATAGCTCTGGTTGTCCTATTGCAGGAGCCCAGCAGAAAGAGAAAGGTGGACCAATTTTGATGGAGCAGCAGAGCTGAGAAAAATGTAAAAATGGGACGCTATCTAGGTAAGTAGAATGACAAGGGACCCGGCAACTCCACAGTTTAGGATCTGACTAGCATTTAAATTTAGGCAAGGAGAGAAGTATATTAAATTAATACAACTTTGCTAAAGAAAGGTCTCGGATAGGCAGATGTTACTATAACCAGAAGCTATAGTATATCTACAAACACAGAGCTTCATTTTGCATAAAAAACACAATCCTATGAAAGAGATATGAAACTTCATGATATGGTAAATTAGACTTCAAAAATTTTCATTTCATTTTCTTAGTAAAATATGTCAATAATACATCAATTTATTATTCAAGATATGAAAAAATAAATTTTCAAAATCAGGACTTATAGCTTTTATTTTAAACAACATTACAATTTTCAATCCCATATAATAAAGCAAATTGACTGAATGGTAGAATGACCGGTCACTATGACATGCGCTGGCCACCAGGGGGCAGACGCTCAATGCAGGAGCTGTTCTCTTGTTCCCTGGTGGTCAGTGCGCTCCCACAGAGGGAGCTCCGCTCAGCCAGAAGCCCTGAGCTAGACGACCACCACAGCGGTGGCGGTAGCACTAAGGATGTCCGACTGCTGGCTTAGGCCTGGGGAGAGTGGACCTAAGCCGTCAGTCAGACATCCCCCAAGGGCTCCTGGATTGCTAGAGGGCACAGGCCAGGCTGAGTCCCCCTCCCCCACTCCACACACACACAAGTGTACAAATTTCACGCACTAGGCTTCTACTATGTCATAAACAGTAGCCCTGATCATGAAGAGGTTGATCAATTCCTGGTTTAAGACTTTGTCTAAAAACAGTTTCGTTTTTCCGATTCATTTTCATTCCCCTTTCCAGTTTATCAGTCATGCCTTCCCAACTTTTATCGATATCCTTCACTTAAAAAATGTTGTATTTGAGCTTGGAGGTTGGATCTATTTCCCAAAAAAGAAGTTTGCTGTCAAAGTAAAAACTGTGATGAAACCTTTCCCACAAGTGTATTTCTCACACTGTGATATAATTTTTCTAGACCCATTTTGTTTATGTAATTCTGATTCTCAAATAAAACATGGATACTAACCCTCTCTCATCTTCTTTTAAAAAATATTTTTATTGATTTCAGAGAGGAAGAGGGAGAGTGAGAGAGAGGGAAAAAGAGAGGGGAGAGAGAGAGAGAGAGAGAGAGAAAGAGAGAGAGAGAGAGAGAGAGAGAGAAACATCAATGATGATAGAGAGTCATTGATTGGCTGCCTCCTGCTGAGGATCAAGCTCGCCCACAATCCAGGCCTGTGCCCTGACCAGGAATTGAACTGTGACCTCCTGGTTCATAGGTTGACATTCAACCACAGAGCCACCCCAGCTGAGCAATGCTCTCTCTTCTTCAATATCAATTAAAAAACTATTGATTGACACCTACTATAAAAAATAAGCACCATTATTAATACCAAAAGGAACATGAAGATAAAGAAAGTGCAGACAACTACAACCTCAAAACACAACCTACTGATGGGGATTAAAACAAGTAACAAGTAACCTCAGTAAAATGTGCAATGTGATCAACGCCATTAGCAGGACATAAACATGGTACATGGGGATGTTTGGAAAAGGAAGAGACTCATTTGAGAGGATAAAATCAACATCAGCTCTGGACCTTTGGTCATAGACTTCTGATCGTCTCCCCTATAGCACACACGCTTTCAAATGTCACCATGCTCCACATGATGCAACAGCCACATCTAGTCTTCCACCGTATCCTTTCATGGCATCTCCCCGACACATCCTTTCACAGCAAGGACTGACCATGCTCGAGCCTCCTGTGCCAGAATCAGAGAGGCTCCCGTCCCAGCCCGGCTTTGACCGGTGTTTACAAATAGAAAATTTGGACCAAAAATATTGAGTCTAATTTTCAGGTTGCTGAAGCTGAATCATCTCTATTAGAGACGATGTTGCTCTGAATCTTGATTCATCCCTTATTATCCATTTTGCCTAATGCCTTCCCAAGTTTTGAGCAGTGCGGAAATCAACTGTACAAGCAAGTGTTTAACTCTCATCTGTGTGTCCTAATAACCGGCTAGCATGTGCACCTTTGTGAAAAGTTGCCACAAGAGAGCCGAGGAGATACGCTTCCCTCTTTTCTCTGCTCGTCAGCTTGGCTGCGTTCTGAATTGTGTTTTCTCTGAGTGCTGCTGGCGGGTGACTCACTCTGCGAGATGAGCCACACACTGAGCAGGCAGCAAGCATTTGGTTCGGTGTTCTTCTCCCCTCAGGATTCATGATGCCAAGTCAGATCATGCTTAAACTGCCACGTCTGCAATGCAGCACCAGTTGTTCTGTGCATCTGCTCCTGATAGGACTTTCCGGACCCCCATGGCAGCCAGAGCACGTGCTGCATGTAATGAGCTGAGGAGCAGTGAGGTGTGAGGGGATGAGAGGAAGAGAAAAGGGCTTAATATACTGAAGCGCAAAGAGTCTGTCCATCTCAGTAGCTTGGGAAGAAAAGAGGGAGGAGTGATGACTGCTAGGTACTCCCCGGTCTACTGAGCTCTCAACAGTGAATGAAATCAAACCCACAGCCACCCCTCAGGGTGGTATTTGCTGTACTACTTTTCTTGGGTATATACAAACTATCTTATCTGTCTATCTATCTATCTATCATCTAACTATCTCTATCATCCATCCATCCTACTTTTCTTGGGTATATACAAACTATCTTATCTGTCTATCTGTCTATCTATCTATCTATCTATCTATCTATCTATCTATCTACCTATCTACCTATCTATCTATCTATCATCTATCATTTAACTATCTCTTATCATCCATCCATCCTACTTTTCTTGGGTATATACAATCTATCTTATCTGTCTATCTACCTATCTATCTATCTATCATCTATCATTTAACTATCTCTTATCATCCATCCATCCTACTTTTCTTGGGTATATACAATCTATCTTATCTGTCTATCTATCTATCTATCTATCTATCTATCTATCATCTAACTATCTCTTATCATCCATCCATCCTACTTTTCGAAAAAACATGTTATTGATTAATGATGAATCTATTCTCAAGATATTAAAGCAATTAATATATTCCAAATTACTATTAATTTTTTTAATTCGGTGTGGTGAGAATTCTTAGGAAGGTAACAAGACACAGATAAAGATTGTGCATAATTCTAACCAAAACAAATATTTAAACAGTCCAAACATGAATCCAAAAAGACTTGTTTCCTTGACTATGTTCACCTGCACACTACACATATTTTATAAAATGTTCAGAATTCTTCTCAAATGGAGAATTTTAAAATGTCAAAAATCGAATACATTAAAGGAAAATTAGGATGATAAAACATGACAGCAGATTAGAGAGGACAAAATTTGATAAGATCTTAGAAGATATACGATCAGGAGGAGGGACCAAGTGAAAACAGAATACAATGATAATTAAACTACATTTACATTTACAGAACAAGCCAGAAAGAATCACTTTAGAAGTAGATCCGAATTGTTCTTGGCGCAAGTCTATTGCATTGATTTAAATTAAAATTCAATGTGATGTCGTTCTGACATTTAGCACAAAACAAGACAGTAAAGAAAGGAGACTTATTTCCACAAGTGCGTGGGAGGCATTTTCTGGAAAAAACATACATGGGAATAAATTTATATGCAAATTAATCTTAATTTTTAAATATCAGATTCTATTGTATTAGATACATTGTCTTCATGACTTGAAGTTTTCGTAGGCAATTTAAATTCCAAGGAGTAAAATCACATTTTAATTTGTTGAGTCATAAGTTTAATTAAAAGAGGTCTAGGGAAACCAAGGCTTCTTACATTTGGATTTAAAAATTAACTGGCTTAAAACAATCGTATCCTACTCTGAGACTGGCTGAAGAGCAAGCAAATACAGACCTGTACATTTTTACAGGAAGAACTACCGATAACTGCACATTTAAACCAACAACCCTCTTTTCCTCTAATTTCTAGTACATTCTAAAAGCACTAGCTAGCAACACTTGCTATGCACAAGCCCATTCCTTAACAAGAGTAAGAGACGCGATTCCTCATTGCAATTTCCACACGAGCTAGCCCTCAATTAGGTTCAGATCCTTCTATTTACCAACAAGAAAAGCCACATACTATAACTGAAGCGAATGCCCATGATCTGCTTCAAATGGTATAGAGACCACAGAGGACAAAGCACACATGACACATACGAACCTTGTGGAATTGCCTTGCTATCAGTTCTTGTCTTGCTCACCCTTCCAGCCCCAGACGCCTAACGGTGTGAAGGAGAACCCTGAAAAGATGCCCATTTTCTGTCCTCCTCCATCGGCGCCCCCAGGCCCAGCGCTTTCCCGCAGATCCGCCCTTCAATGCTAAATACCTCTGCTCTGCACACTCCTCTGCGGAGCTCAGGGAAATGGCAGCGGAGCGATGAGTGGTTGGCATGGCAACAAGGAAAAGAAAATCTGCAGCCTCTCGTATTGTCATGCCGGCTTGTTGATTTGCCTTGGGGGTGATGCAGGTAGCTCCAGTTTATCCGCAGGAGAGATGGCTCTGCACTCTCTCCTCTGCGGACATGAATACTGTATAATGTAAAGACTATATGCCATCTTTTTACATTAAAAAAATATATATATTTTATTGACTTCAGAGAGAAAGAGAAAATCATTGATTGGCTGCCTCCTGCAGCTGCTGCCTACTAGGGATTGGGCCCACAGCCCGGGCATGTGCCCTTGACTGGAACTGAACCTGGGACCCTTCAGTCTGCAGGCCGATGCTCTATCCACTGAGCCAACCACCTAGGGCCCATCTTTTGAAGGGGCTGGCAGCTCTTACTAGTAAATCTGAACAGGAATGTTGGCAGAGGAAAGTGGAAGAAGAAAAGGCAGGTTTTCATATTCTAAGGTTGAAAAGGGAAACAGAAGGGTTAGAGCAGTGGTTCTCAACCTTCCTAAGGCTGTGACCCTTGCATACAGTTCCTCATGTGGTGGTGACCTCCAACCATGAAATTTTGCTACTGTTATGCATCGTGATATAAATATCTGCATTTTCCGATGGTCTTAGTCGACCTCTGTGAAAGGGTCATTTGACCCCCAAAGGGGTCGTGACCCACAGGTTGAGAACCACTGGGTTAGAGTGATGTCTAAGTTTTCCTTCATTGTGTATTTTCAAGCTTAAATTTCTAATTTCAGCAGCAATCAATGGACATATCTGAGCATGTTCGTTGCTTGGCTGCTTGATCAAGTTCTGAGGATGGAAAAGTCCGGGCTTTGGAAGGCATAGCTCGAGGTCAGCTCTGAAATGCAACAATGTACGACCTTCGAGAGCTTTCCAGACCTCACTGCTTCCGCAGGGAACAGACCTGGTGGGCTGCTCAGCAATGCGGGGAAACTCGCATTCCTGGGGCGTGGGGTGGGTGGTTAACTGAAGAAACAATCCCCTTTCCTCTTCCATTGACTCAGAGCTGGCACGGGCTGTGGACTGTGGATGGTCAGGAAGGCCCTTTATACTCTGACTAGTGTTTCTCACCAGTGTTCGAAGCATTAGGCCTGAGGATAGTCAAAATCATGAAAGGATGATTTTCATGAAATACGTCAATGTTTTGTCATCTATCAACTCCTCAAATTTGCCTCCTTTGTTTCTACATTCACACTGAGAGCTGAGAATAAAATGATGATTTCTCTGTCATGCTTAGAGGTATGTGGGTGTGGCAGTTCTGCAAGAGGCTTTGTCTTCTTTGGCTGTAACGGGTCACCGGGCAGCTGGCCGTGCTGGTCTCGATGTGGTGCTGGGGATTGTGGAAAGAGGGCTGGGCTGTGTGGCAGGAGACCAGCATGAGATCCTGAATGGGGACTAACCCTGGAAAGAGGAGGACGATGAATGGCCACCTTCTTGGTTCCTTCTCGTCATCTTCTTGTTATTTGATATGGATTCTAACATGAGTTTGGGCCCCACCTCACATAAAAATCTTAAAGATGAAGCTCCTTATGTTCCCTCAGAATCGGAACTCTGTGGGACCAAAATGCATTCCTCTGGCTTCAGATTTAAGGTGAAAAGGAGCAGAAGGGTTTATTTTAAGCTTTTACTCTTCTGATTCACACTTTGGAAAACAAATGTAAAAATGATGGCTTTACTCTCATTATAACAATCCCATTCCCAAGTGACTAGATCCTCAATGGTTTCTCATTTTTCTTTTTTTTTTAATATATATTTTTATTGTTTATTTACAGAGAAGAAAGGAGAGGAATAGAGAGTTAGAAACATCCATGAGAGAGACGTCGATCAGCTGCCTCCCGCACACCCCCTACTGGGGATGTGCCCGCAACCAAGATACCGGAATCGAACCTGGGACCTTTCAGTCCGCAGGCCGACGCTTTAACCACTGAGCCAAACCAGTTTCGGCAATTTCTCATTTATTTGTCAAAGCTACTATGGGATGGCTTCTAAAAAGAACACCTGAATGAATAAATGTAAAAAAATATATATATCCTTAAAGTTTCAAAACTTATGCTATATCAGATGAGCAAATAATTCAATCTACCTTCCTATGGATTAGCTTTACCCTGTAAGGAGACAAAATCTAGAAGAACAAACTATAAAGAAATGTAATTTAAAACACTATTGCCTTCTAGCATTCCCAGCCATCCCAGTCTCAGTGCATAGGATTAACAAAAAACTGGCAATGGGCTTGCATCTTTAAAGATGACTAGGGCCCAGGAATGAAGGTGAACACTGCAAAAGGGTGAGAGAGAATGAGGCAAGACCTTTGGCTGAAGTAAGCCCATTCTGATGAAGGAAGGGAGAAGGAGGAATGTAATGATTGCAAGTCATTTAACATTTTATTTGGTTTACAGAGAGAAATACAAATAAACAACCTTGGGGAAAGATTTATTTCTAAAGTCAAGAGAGGTCATAGCAAAGAAGGAAAGTAGAAGAAAGATCTTTAGAGTAAATCAGTAATGCGGTGGCCACCACAACCTATAGCTAAGGACCTGGTGATACTGGGAAATGCTTCAAGTTACCCACGTCCTGAGAAATCTCCTTTAGAGGCGAGAAACACAAGATACAGATAGACTGTAAGTGAACGCAAAGCATTATGCTTAGCAAGTAAGCCAGTCAAAGAAGGATAAGTATCACATGTTCTCACTCATTTGTGGAACATAATGAACAATGTAAACCGATGAACAAAAATAGACCCAGAGACATAGAAATATTGACCAGACCATCAAACCTCAGAGAAGGCAGGAGAGAGGGAGGTGTTGAAAGATC
This sequence comes from Lasiurus borealis, assembly GCA_004026805.1. NCBI lineage: Eukaryota > Metazoa > Chordata > Mammalia > Chiroptera > Vespertilionidae > Lasiurus > Lasiurus borealis. Next base: position 29,100 of record PVJN01017613.1, read on the forward strand.
AACCAAAGGGCTTGAACGCATGCATATCATCATAACCAAGGGACCCAGACACTAGCGGGGAGGTCAGGGCATGTGCTGAGGGGTCAGAGTGGACAGGAAACGGTCAATGAGGGAAAAGGGAGACATGTAATACTTTCAACAATGAAGAATTTAAATAAAGAAAATAATAAAAAGAATGGGCTAGTATATACCTCCCTGATCCTCTCTACAACAACAAAATATCATGCCAGCTCATATTCATTCAGTAGTAGTTTCCATCATCAAAAGACAGCATTAAAACAACAAACATATTTGAGATTTAAGAACACTTTCTTAGTGGGAATAATTTTTGTTTGTAGCTTGTGAAATGGTTACCTATAAACTGTCAATAATAAAATTTATTATTTTATTATGCTGAAGTTTAGAGAAATATTTAATTGCACATTATCATTGGAACATCTTCTATAGGCATGAGGAGACAGTATTTTACATTTTTCTTTTCCCACACATAGATAACTTATAATTCAATACTTGGCCTGTTATTTCTGAAGTTCGTTTAAAATCACACCTTAATTTGACCTGAACACATCACCCTGGTAAACCACAGCTGACTCTTTATAACTCGGTCACTATGAATATACATATAAAGCCTTCCTAATCAGTCTCTCAAATGTAATATAAAATTACTGTGATATATGACAAGCTGAAATCAAAATTACTTTTGGATGCTCTTGAATCCATAATTTAAAAGAAAATCTACTAGTCTCTTTTTAATTCATATTATTTTTTCAAGCTGACGAGGACACACTGACCTAGAAATAGATTTTCAAAGTGCTCTTAAATAGTTCATTAGGACCACTGAAAAACTGAAATAGTGAGCGATGTTGATTCTCCACTGCTTGACCAAACACCCTATAGAGATTTTTGTCTGGTATTATAACCCTCACAATAATCCATGAGACTCAGCTGATGAGAGCTCAAGATACAAAGGAAGGTTTTTCAATAGTTTTCACCATCAATTGGAAAAGGACTTTCTTTTTTCTGTTCTATTCATTGGCTCCTTCATTCATTTATTCACTCACTCAGCACACATATTGAGTACTTGAGGTATAACATCAGGTGCCACAGAATATGATGGTAAGGATGATCTTGGTCTATAACATCATTTCTTTCCCCACACTCATTTTGCTCTAATGTGCTCTCCTCTTTTCATGCTTTGATCCTTCAAAATTTTCCTAGTTAACGTTTCTGATCCAAATCCCAATATTATACTGGTTTGTAGAAAAGCATTCCTTGTTTATGAATACTCTGTTGTCTATATTGACACCACTACCACCACCAATAATAATAATAATAATAATAATAATAGTAATAATAATAATAATAATAATAATAGATACTATTTTATGAGCCACTCATTTTGTACACATCACTATTTAATCCTCATTGTAATGGTGAAAGGCAAAAATAATATTTTTATCTCATTCTGAACCAGCTTCTTTGTAATGGGGCATATGTGTCTTTTAGGCACCGCAAAGCTTCTCAAATCCTTGGATTGGATTGGACACCACTACCCTCTTTTCCTGTTCCCCAGGGATGTCTGCAGGGTACTTGGTTTTTATCACAGCAACAGCTAAAAACCTGATTTCAAGATGCAAAGATATGGCATCTTGAAAAGAAACAGTGTGCGCTAGTGCTGAAACTGTGTACTGTCTTGAGCTAATAGACCATGAACTGTTGGACAGATGTGGAGAATTGCTGCATTTCCTTTGAGTATTTCAAATATTCTGCTTCAGCCCTGTGAGTGTGCCATGACACCTCAAAACACTTCTTGCGCAACATGGAGCTTTGGCCCTAAGTAGAAACAACCCCAGTTCCACTGTGCCCTTCTGTTCTGCTCATTTGGCACTGAACACGCTGCATTTTGTATCTGAATTAACTGCAGGCACAGATCTCATGTCCACTGCTAGTCACCTGCTGTGTGAAGCTCAGAGACCTTCCTGGCACACACCTGGCACAGAAGCTAACACATTTTGTACCACACAGAAAATGCTCAACAGTAATTTGTAGAATGTGTGGATTGAAAAAAGTCACACTATGTACTTACGTAATTTCTCCCCAGTCATTTGAAATGCCTTTCATAGTTTCCCATTAAAGTGTAAACATTGTTTTGAACACTGTACAGTCGATGTGTTGCTGACTAGTGGGTGGAATGTAGAAAACCAATCTTTGAATAAGTAAAGGATGATTTTGAAGGGGGCATAACCTTTCTTACTGCTTGTAGTTTGCTTAGACTTTTTTGGAGTAGCATGTCTGCAAGTTACTGTGTTCAAAGGCATTAAATTCTGAATCACAGAAAAAATAAAAATCATTTTGAATAATACTGTAGTTCTGAGTATTGTTTCTCTATGCTATTCATACTATGTGATAATTATGCCATTATGACAACATTGTCAATGATAAAGTGTATAAATTACACTTTGAAAGGAAGTATTTGATAATAAATTATAGTATGTTTTCCTAATATCTGAATATTAGGCCTTAAAACGCTATCCGAGGTAAGTATGAAATGGTTCCTGTGCTGTGTGTGTATTCATTTTCTTTCTTTTCTGTTTCTCCTTTTTCTGTTTAAAAGCTGAGGGCTGGACTCTACCATTCTTTTCTGCCCTAAAAAGTAAATATGCTTCTAATTAGTCAATCAGATTTAGGTCCCATATCATTCAAGAAAATCAATAGCAAACTATCTGTGTTTTCTTTCCATGAATTCAACTACTGACAGGTACTGAGCCATTTGTCTATTACAATTAAAGTGGCACCGAAACCGGTTTGGCTCAGTGGATTGAGCGTCAGCCTGCGGACTATAAGGTCTCAGGTTTGATTCCGGTCAAGGGCATGGACCTTGGTTGCAGGCACATCTCCAGTAAGGGGTGTGCAGGAGCAGATGATCGATGTCTCTCTCTCATCGATGTTTCTAACTTTCTATCCCTCTCCCTTCCTCTCTGTAAAAAATCAATAAAATATATTTAAAAAAATTAAAGTGGCAAAGCGAAATAGGGAGATGAGATAGAGAACACAACCAATTTAAGGTTTGTATTAGAGGTAGTTCCCATGATTTTTTTCTTTTTTTTTTAATATCTTTCCCTGTCCGCCTAAAGTCTCCATCTCCTGAAGGAGGTCGAGTGCTGTAAATTAATTCCCTTTCAGACTAAACAGACTTCAGAGCACAAGCCAGCGCTGGTGCCCGGAGAGCCCTGAGTTACCTGCTGTTTCTCGGTCGGCTGAGGTCAGCTCGCCGTTGATCCCGTTCTCTTTGGTATTCGAGTAAGTGCCCTGCGAGCCGCGTCCTGCGAAGGTGCCCTCTTCGTCCTCCCGGAACGGGAATCCGTTGGCGCTTCTGCCAAGCCCGTCCCCGGCCCCGCCTTGGTCCTTAATCTCCGGGGAGTGAGGGTGCGCGGGGGCCTCCGCTAGCGGAGCCGAGGCCCAGTGCGGGGCCTTGGCGTCATCTTTCCGGTCATCTGCCATCCTTCAACACCTGTCGCCCCTCCTGCGATTGGAAGTGGAGAAATAGCAGCCATGACTTTGGGGGGATCTGGTCTGATGTGAACAGTACCGAGATAGAGCAAATTTGTAGCGGTTAGCCATGGTCAACACAAAAACGCCCTTTCAATTATCTACGTTTAATATTAAGAGGCAGCCATCGGTAACACTTTTGTTTTTTTTTTTACAAACCTTTTTTGGCATATCTATCCTTTTAATATAAAATCTCTACCAATCTATATACACTTTAAAATAAATGTTTGGCATTTAAAGGACATGTCTTAGCTAGTTTTCATTGACATCTGATGTTAGCGGTTCAGTAGAGCCAAGGAATCCTGCACTATAAGAAAACTGTCTAGCCGAAACTGGTTTGGCTCAGTGGATAGAGCGTCGGCCTGTGGACTGAAAGGTCTCAGGTTCAATTCCAGTCAAGGGCATGTATCCTGGTTGTGGGCACATCCCCAGTAGGGGGCATGCAAAAGGCAGCTGATCAATGTCTCTCTCTCATCCATGTTTCTAACTATCCCTCTCCCTTCCTCTCTGTAAAAAATCAATAATAATAATAATAATAAAAGAATCTATCAGTTCAACTAGATAGCACACTGCATGCTTTATATATATATATATATATATATATATATATATATATATATATATATGAAAACTGTCTAATGTTTTTTAAATGTTTGGTCTTCAACGATGTGTTTTGGCAGGCAGTCCGTCAGTGGTAAGTGTTTAAATGAACTTAAGAAATGCTGAGCTGCACAGGCACGTGTGACACTAGCTGAGAGCTTTTCACGTGCTCGGACACATGGAATTTCAGGGAAGGGCAGTGATGTGGGGAGAATGCCAGCCAACAAGAGGCCACAGAACCCTTTGTCTGCTGCCATGTTTGTCAGCACCTCTCAGAGGATCTGGGAAATACTTAGGTTTTCACTTTAGCCCACAGGAGTTCTAGCCACGGATTCTCAGAGTAAAGGAAATAATATGAACGCCCACAGATCCCAGCTAAAACTGGCAGTTTTCCCCAAGGGCTCTCTGGAAAAGATTTCTCAGCGACTAAAAAGCCTCCGAGCGAACCTAAGAAAACCAGCGCCCCATGCAGGAGTGTTACTTGGTCATCATCCACTTGAAATATTGATAATCTGTGTTCAAGAGACCAGGTGTTCAAGAAGTGATCTGTTTAGTGTGTAATGCCTCAGACTTTTGGGTTCTTTCTTTTTAATCAATCAGTAGAAACTAATTTTGTAAAAAGAAATATCAGAGACACAAAAGAAGTGAATTTATCATCTAAAATGCATCATCTATCTTCCTGATAAGACTATTGAGATAATACTCCTTAAAATGGATGCAGATTAATCAGCTATCACTTTCTAATTTGTGGGGCTTTTGAAATGTACATGGCATAACCATGTATTACGTGACAACATCTTAGAAAATGTCAAGCTGGTATTGCTCTGACAAAGCTACTTTGACAGAGAATATGATTAAGACTTCCTGCTGCTCTACTGAAAAGCTTCTGGAAGCAAAGGAGATACTACTGGCTACAGTCACTTATAATCACAGCATGGTATTATTAAAATACCACCCACTTGTGCAAAATTTCACTTGAATTCCTAATCAGTGTTTTGGAGTCATGGTGTAGCTCTCCTCTACAAAATGGCATTATGACAATACTTAAAAGTGATCACAGCTTCTTTTAGTTATTTCTTCCTGTTGTATGCAATTATTTCACCTGAATCTCTCTGAAAACCGTGAATGTGAGATAAATAAGAAAGCTGATAAAGGCAAATCCCCTCCACATCTGTGAGAGGAAACTATGAAGTATACAAGGAATGTTAGCATTCCATTCCTCGTATGTAATGAGAAAGACTCTCCTCTCTCCTTATTGCAAAGGATCACAAATACTAACTGTGGAAGAGCTGGAGATCTGAATTAAAAACAGTTGTTCCACAGATTAAATTCCAAGTTGAATTGGTTGATAGATTATTTATTTATTTATGTAACATCTGCAAAATGCTGCAGTTTTGCTTTTGGGTAGATTTAATATGTTTAATATTGTGAAGTAAAATTAGTACTCTTCTAATATTAATTAGAAGGTTTTAGATGATTCTAGTTAAGAAATACCAAAAGAGATAAGAAGGCAAGCAAGCACAAGAGTGAAAGAAATAAAAACAAATAGAAAAAAAGAAAATTCCAACTCGACAGAAAACATGACTCTCGTGGCAAAATTCAACTCATGGTTCGGGACAGGTATATTCCAAATTTCAGTTACTTACTAAAAATTTTAAAATCTAATATGACCATGAATGTGCATCTTAGAGATTCATTTTGTAACTTACGAGTAGGTCTGTCAGTCAGTAATGGTATTTATCAGATTTATAGTATACATAAAGTGAAAAAAAACAGATATCAATATGTTCCAGATAATTTATTTTATAAAACCTTACATAATATTTTACATCTTTCACATAAGGTATAGGCTAAAACTCTAATGAAAATATGATTTCTTAAAAAACAAACATTTCTTAGTTGTTTAAAAAGTATTTCTCCTTTATCCGTCTTCCCTAGAATACTCTATGAATTTATCCTCCAAGCAAACGTTGCTAAAAAACGAATTATAACTTTAAAATGAGGACTTACTTTTTGGAGGTGGCCAAATAACACACTTTTGTTGGTTCTCCCTAAGAGTTATAAAATCACATGTGCACATTAAAAGTTAATGTGTTTAAAGACTAGCTTGAAAAGTGAGGCATTTTCATCTGGAACTCTATCCACTGACCGCCTACATGTTATGCAAAAAAAAAAAAAAAAAATTTGACATGCTCTGACAGTTCCTGTAGTTTGTGTTATCAGCGCAGAGATACCTTTATTTAAGTGCATCAGACTTCAGTTCCTGAGCACATGTGCCCTGCGGCTGGCGGAGACAGAAAAATAAGGTACAGCTACCACTTCCTTCATGATTCAAAGGGAAGAAATAAGCAAGCAGAAATACTGGGAAGAAAATGTCCCTGACAGCTCTGCTGTGTTTGGAGCTACTGACAAATTTCTTTCCTCAGAGCATATCCAGAGCTCAGGATATAAACTGCAGGTACATTTTATTCAAAATAAACCATTTCCTAATTTTCTATCTACTTAGTTAGAGGTTGCCACATTTTTCTTTCCAAGTGTGAAAAGGGTTATGCAAAGCAAGATGCGCAGAACCCAAGTATGATAGTAATTCACAAACTGAACAAAGCACCATTTAGCTATCTGTTGTGTTTCAAATATTTGTTTAATGCTGAGTGAATAAGTCACCAACCTTTCAACCCCAGATTTACCTACAAATGTTTAGCCAACACTAGCTCCATCAGCGAGAGGAGAATGGAAATTTGAAACCTAATTTTCAGGCATGTAGGAGAGCTGGTACTAAAGTTCTAACTCCAATGGCAGCACATAAGGAATAACACCCAGCAGAACAAATGACTAGACCTGAATTAAACTTGGATAAATAAGAGAGAGCATGTGACATGTAGGTCTGAAAATATCTTTAAGATCAACTATTTCATCCCATCTCAGAGAAAAGATTTCAAACTCATAAAACTGAAACACTCTTTGGTGATGATCCACTTCCGATATATCTTCAAGTGTTTTCAGCCAGTTACCTCCAGCATCAATCAAGCAAGTTAGAATTTGGGGGTATGGGCTTTGGAGATTGGTCTTTTAACAAACCCACCTGGTGATTCTGGACACTAACGTGGGCAAGCCTGCAGCGTAGGACTTCAGAAAAGAACATGAAACCTGCCCACGGATTAATGGGTGTAAAGGGGTGAGGCAATTCCTGGAAACGCCACCTCATCATTCTCACAGATAGAAGTGGGACCTTTCTTTTACTTCCTCAGACCAGGACATGTATGAAGAGGAGTGATTCCAATCATGGGACTGGCTGCTTTTCGTCAGCTTCCCGGGAATTTGGCAGTATTTCTCTTTTCTCTAATCCTTCTTGAGGAAGGCAGACACATCTCAGAGGGATGTTTAAAATTACCCATTGTCTGTGGTATAAGCCTACTTTATAGTGTGAAAACAATGATTAACCCTTGCTCAGTATGCAAACAACTTAAAATTCTTTAGAATATTTATTTTAAATACTCCTTGGTATTTATTAATGATTTATGACAAAAGTTCACTTGCTTAAAATATGGTAAATCAAGTTATAATTTTCTTTACCGTTAGATCACTTGGGAAATGGATGTGGGTAATAGGTAAGATGGAAATATGTGACAGATAATTCTGAACCATAAAGCTCTTTTTTTAAAAAAAAATATATTTTATTGATCTTTTACAGAGAGGAAGGGAAAGGGACAGAGAGTTAGAAACATCTATGAGAGAGAAATATTGATCAGCCGCCTTCTGCACACCTCCCACTGGGGACGTGCCTGCAACCAAGGTACATGCCCTTGACCGGAATCGAACCTGGGACCCTTGTGTCTACAGGCCGACGTTCTATCCACTGAGCCAAACTGGTGTCAGCCCGTAAAACTCTTAAAGAAGTACATCAATGATTTCAGATCTCATTGAGACATGTGCTGAAAGTATCATTTAGTAGAATAGAACCCTTTCTCTTGGGATTCCCAACTAACTGCAAAGCTCACTGTTTTTCTTTGGATTATAGTATTAGAAAGATCACAAAGCATAGAAATAGTCCAGGGTCATAGTTATTACTGGAAAACTTTAAATATCCTTAAAAACTGGCAAAAGGAGAAACAATAAAGAATTGGAAAAACTAAAAGAAAAATACATTGTTTGCCAGATAGACATGTCTCCATTTTCATAATGTGCTTGGCATGTTCTAGAATGTTCTCTATGATATGTTTTGCTCTGTCATCATGCAATGTGACAGTTCATTAAAAACTGATTATAATTCTCCACTGCTGTATAACCAAAGACAAGAAAAGAGTAAAACAATCAGTTATATAATACAATTTAGCACAGGAATATTGGTTCCCTTTTCCTTGTAGACTCAATTATGCCTACACTATACTATCCATACCAGGATCACAAAACAGAAACTATTGTTTTAGTCCTTAACAACAGTGTAAGTTTATGTAGGATCTATATCTTCACTAATCAATACTGACAAAGTCTATGCTTAAATAGTTGTTGATGAACTGACTATAATCCTGCATTCCTTCTGTTTTCTATGCAAAACTGAGAAAATCCTCGATGACATAAAAAAGTTAAGCTGAAAATCCAAATATTTATTTTATGTGTTTTCTGCGCTTTTCAAGTTGATTGTTAAATACCTATAAGAATGACTCACTCTCCATCATATACCATGACTAGCAGATAATTCAAGTCGGTGGCTGCATCATAGTTTTGAAGACGATGGACACACAGTACACAACCAGCCAGTGTTAGGCTGTTGGTGGGATTATTAGATAATACAAATAAAGCATAATCCCAGGCAAACTGGAAATGCTCAATAAATGCTACCTATTATTAATTTTATGGTTTGTATTTGAACATTTTTAGCAATAGCAGTCAGTACATAGTTTGCCTAATATTGAAAAACTGAGGTCAGAAGGAGTAAATTATCTGATGAAGTTAAACTTCCAGAGAAATCTGGAATGAGAAGCCAAATCCATTAATTTTTTGCACAAAAATATGACTGCTTTTGCACAAAAATATGTTCACTGCATGTTAAGCAATTTTATCATGAGATGAATTACCAATAGAAATTTTAGTTAATACTTTAGAAACAGCTTTTTGTCCTGTATAATGAAATCTTCTTGAATATTCACTTATTTCAATTAGCCAATTTAAATTAATCTGAAAGCTTGATTACTCTTTTACTGTCAAATTTAATACTCTACCAGCAATCTTAGATTACGCTATAAATATTGTGGAAAGGATTATTTGCATTCTTGAGTAGGCCCTGAGCATTCCTGGTGCTAGGCTGGATTTAGATATAGGGCAGCTGCTGTCGGCCAAGTCTCTGTCTGTTACCTGAGTCCAGAGCTGAGCTGGGCCAAGTCTCTGTCTGTCACCTGGATCCTGAGCTGAGCTGAGCCAAGTCTCTGTCTGTCACCTGGGTCTCGATCTGAGCTGGGCGTGGGAAGCGAAGCAGCCATGGGGGCCGGAGACCCCCCTTAGAAGGGGTGAGGGTTCAGGTCCCTGCACTGATGGGGGATGAGGGTCTGTGCCCCTCCTCTGTTGACCTCCAAATTCTCACCTGATGGCCCCTCTGTGACTGTGCCTGTCTTAGGTTGTTCCTTCCTGAGGAATCTTACCCGTCTCTGGCTAACCAGCCATCCTCCGGGGCCAAGCAGGGTGTTGTGAGGTTCAGTTCTGTCTCCTTGGTATCCTATGCCCCCGTGGCCTCCACGCCCAGCACCTGCCTTGGGATCCCCTCGCCTGCTGGCGGGGCCCCGGCTCTGATCACATATCTCAGGGAACTCAGGTTCCTTCTCCAGGGAGGGCCCAGCTCAAACCATTGGGCAGGAGACAGATTCGTTATACCAGCCACCTCGAGGCTTCAACCTCAGCATGAACAGAAAGCTCAGACAATAGCTGAGGGCCATTGGGTTGTGAGAAGAGGGTCCCTCTTGGCAAAAAGGGCAAGAGGGGCCAGTATGGAATGCTCAAGTGCCTTCCCAGTGCCTTAATTCCTTCTGAAAGGGATTAAATCCTTTCCTGTCCTTTTTAAAATTGCTGCCAAACATTCAAGGAATTAGTTTGTAATTTTGTTTGGGATAATTGTACACTATGCTGTTGTGAAATATCAAGAATTATACCGACATTGTAGAATAATATCATGCAAGGATATTCTTTGCTCTAGGCCATGGCAATTCAATTTCAAACTGGCTGTCGATTTCTTTTTGTAACTTTACAAAGTCTCCATTAATCAAAAAAGGAGGGATGGTAGGATAATATCATGTAAGTAAATTACATGTATAAAATGTTTACTTTAGACAATTAATTTTCATTTGTAACGCTAACAGCAAGACACCCATGAAAAACACACATGGTGTCAAAAATAAGACAAAGGAAAATTGTTTGGGCAAAAATAAAAAGGACCCCAAGCTAATTTTATAGAAAAGACTCCTTTATTAACTTTTGGTTGAGAATATGTTTATATACTTTCAGAAAACAACTTGGAGTGGACTCCTGCCACAGAGAGGAACTGACAGGTCTGCGCCAACCACGAAGACAAGAGGAGAAACAGTCCAGACATGGAAGATGCTGGTGACGCCTTGCCATGCGAGCAGTCAGCAGCTGTGCTTCACTACAGGAGGCCTAGGACCAAACCAGAGAGGGTCGGACCGGCATCGCCACCATTGGTCCACCACCCAGATACCATTGCTGACATGTGCACATAGGAACTGTTTGACATTGAAACTGGGTCTCAGAACTGTTGGACATTGAAATTGGAACTCAAACATTTTTTTGTTCTTATAGGTTATTTCTAGTCTGCAAAGGCAAGATGTTTTTAAAGAAAAGAATCAGGGGGGAAAAGACAGAGACAGAGGCAAAGGAGCATAGAACAGACTGTCATACTACAGCGGGAAGGCAGGGGAGGTTGTGTGGGGGGGAGGCTGTAAGAGATCAATGGAGGGACTTGTATGCATGTATATAAGCATAGCCAATGGATACAAGACACTGGGGGCAGTTGAGAGCATGTACTGGAGGTAGGGAAAGTGGTGGGGGAGG